>PIJE02001769.1:0-17610 GCA_002895965.2 Coryphaenoides rupestris
CCTCACCCTCTCTCTCTCCCTCACCCTCTCCCTCACCCTCTCCCTCTCGCTCTCCATGATACATTAGCACGCGAACACACATCGGTTATTAGCATACACGACGTAAAACTATGACGCAGAGATGCTGTTGTGGCGTCTATTTGTTTTAGCGCCGCCGCCGCTGCTGTCGCTGCTCAGTTGGCGGAGACGCCGGGATAATGAACGACAGGTGCGAGCGCTTAGGGGGGCGAACGCCGTCGAGTCAATTTGCTGTCTCAGTGAACCGATCGCTCATACATACGCCTGTCGCACGCGTTTAAACATACACTAACACATGATGGTGTGTGTGAGAGTGTGTGTGTGTGTGTGTGTGTGTGTGTGTCTGTGTGTCTGTGTGTGTGTGTGTGTGTGAGAGTGTGTGTGTCGGCGTGTAATGCACAGGCTCATCACGGCTCTGTCATGCGCTGCAGCCCAGGGCGAAGCAATATAGCTGCCGTGAGTGACTCTGTTATGATCCAATCCCATCTCTTCCCGCGGAGGTCACGGGGGTCAGCAGAGCGCCACCACCGGGAATTTAACTCCCCGGCTGCCGGAGACGTCCTGCGTCCGGCGTTTTATTATCAGGACTGTTGTGTTGTTGTTGTTGTTGTTGATCCACAACCACGACAACACACACACACACACACACACATACAGCAGCAACATGCTATCATAGCTGCTGCTGCTGCTGCAGTTATACCAGGAAGCTACCTGCTACTGCTGGGCCAGCATCCACACACACAAACACACACACACATGCACATGCACAGACACACACACACACAGACACACACAGTCACCATACACACCATACACACGCACAAACACACACACACACACACCATGCACACACACGCACACACACCCCCCTCCCTGTTTACTTGGGGGTAACGTCTCATTGGGCAGCAGCTCCATTAACACTGCAGCTCTCGGAGGGAAGAGGCTTCATGCTACATTAGCATCGTGTCGGTCTGCAGACACTCTGCTCTCCATCTCCTGGGGTTTTGTTTCTTTTTAAGTCAACGTAGTTTGCGGGCGATGACGGCAAGGAATCATACAGACCACCACTCTGTAGACCACCACTCTGTAGACCACCACTCTGTAGACCACCACTCTGTAGACCACCACTCCGGAGTGGAGGCCCGGGGAGTGGCCGGTCTGCGGGGTGGTGGGCCCCAGCGGTGGGTGAACAGTAATCATGTGGTGTCAATCACGGACCGCAGGAATTCACTCAGGAATCAATCAGGCCGGGAGACGTCGAGGCCGAGGATCGGGGGGACTGCAGGTGCACCGGACGGATCGGGAGGCTGACGGGAAGCTTATTCTGTCTGTCAGCGCAGCGAGTTGAGGGAAATCGAACGCTGAATGGCGCAGGAGACTCTGATTCATTTCTTTATGATTATTTCTATCCCCAAGTCAACCAGTTTCCATACACACGCACACACACACACACACACATGCACAAGAAGTTTGTTAAAGTTGTCACCGCAAAGATTTCCGTTTTGTTTCCGTTAATATCAAAAAATACTGCAAATGCAGGGCGTCAAGTCACCACCATTGTGTTAACCCGTTCGGTGATAGATGGTGACTTTACAGACACTTATTCACAGGAAAATCTTTGAGATTACCACTTTAAGTATGTATGTTGAGTTTGCTTCTAAGACTCTCTCCGTGGAGGTTTCTGGAATCATTGGGAACGCTGTGCAGAGCACACATCAAGGGGTTCTTAAGTTGGATACAGCTGAGAGAAACATATTGTCACCGGGATCTGTTGTTCCAACTGCTACAATAAAAAACGAGGGAGTAATTTCCCACGTGGGGCGAGCCGGGCCAGAGGCGAACTGCTCTTCGATCACCGCGTTCGACACCTGAACGTCTGCACGTCAATTCACCTGCCAATAAGGAGCCGTCGTTTCATTGGGCTGCCTCCATAACAACACGTGGCTCCGCGGGGGGATGGATGGATGGATGGATGGGAGGGATGAGGATGGAATGGATGGATGGATGGATGTGGCCGTTTAGTCGCACACACGTCGTGGTCGTCGTCCCCGTGGTGACGGGCTTCATAAAGTTCTAACGGCCGTTTTAATGGCGCCGTAACGCGTGCAGCCCGGACCCACCGGTGGTCCCAAACAACCCCCTCGTTAGAAATTACTGACAGTGTAATTTACCGCTGAGAAGGGAGTTTGTAATTAGTCACAAGCAGCAACAGACAAAACTGGAACGCAGCATGAGAAACAACGGAGAGAGTTTTCAGAGACAAAGCCGGGCTTGTTAATATTCCACAATCCGCCTTCATCTCCCAACACCGCAGGGCTTCAGAAAGACTCGCATTGAGCAGAAGCACTCTGTCTAAATAATGACCTTATTAAAATCTGCAAAAGTTAGAAGACAGGATCTGTTGATCCAGGGGAATACTTTGAGGAAAATGAGCTTTGAGTTTGAGTTTTATTTCACAAAAAATGGTAAATGTTTGGCTGTGGGCAGCAGAAAGCATCACAGGATGGCTGCCGACTGCTCTTCTCCATCACGTGGCCGTCGCCCGCATCGTAACAATAGACGGTAAACCAATAGGAGTCTGAAATTAGTTTTTACATTGTGCAGACTGTCAGTGGGAGGGCTGGAAACCTAATTGTGATTTAACGTGGTTTGGAGCACTCTATCAGTCAGCGGTGGGCTAATAGTCCTCTACAGGAACTTTATCAGCCCTAAACAAACATCTGCAGCAGACATGCCTCAGCCATGAGAGCCCCAGTCACTGTTTAAACGCAAACACTGGACTGATTGATGGGAATAATTGTTCTTTTGTCCAAATAAACAAAAGGACTTTCAGAGAATTTCAACATGTGTCCCCTCGTCGGGCGTTGCTTTAATTTGTGCTAAGCGAATGTAAAACTAAGCTAAGCTAAGTGATAACAACGTGCAATCCTCACTTGTGCAGCTTATGAAACCTAAAGGTTGGGCTGACATGAGGTTTGATCAATCACAGAGTTCGACCAATCACAGAGGGCTGAAATAAAGTTTGTCCAATCACTGACGGCTGAAATAACATTCAACCAATCACAGAGGTGGAAATATATGAACTGTTCTATGGAGTGGTTCACTAACGTGGAAGACGAAATCCAGAGGACAGCGTGAGCTCTGTCCACCCTCCCATCCTCGGAGCGTCTGCAATTATTTCCAAACATTCTCACACATTTTCTTTACCAGCAGAAACCACATAGAGAGCAGAGGATGGGGAATCATGTGGATTTCACACCTGCAACAGGAAGTGGCAGCGACAGCTAAATAATGATGCCTCTTTTTCCTCGCTTCTCTACCTGACATTTCACCACAACTTCACCCGCAACAAGACGTTTTTTTTCCCCTCCCAGTCCCGGAGAAATAAATCAAAGTTGGATGATCTGAGCTCGCCGGCCTGTCTCTGGAAATCAGCCCCGAGATCCGGGCGTCTCCTCCTGCCGTCTGGCGTGTCAGCGACGGGGAAATATGGAGGATTAGCGCGACTCTGAGGGGGATCGGCTGGTCACGGCTCCCCGGGGACCAGAGCAAAGATTGAGAGAGAGAGAGAGAGAGAGAGAGAGAGAGACAGAGAGAGAGAGAGAGAGAGAGAGAGACAGAGAGAGAGAGAGAGAGAGAGAGAGAGAGAGAGAGACAGAGAAGAGAGAGACAGAGAGACAGAGAGAGAGAGAGAGAGAGAGAGAGAGAGAGAGAGAGAGAGAGAGACAGAAGAGAGAGACAGAGAGACAGACAGAGAGAGAGAGAGAGACAGAGAGAGAGAGAGAGAGACTAGCCCAGGCGTAAATCTTGGGTTTGTCTTGATACCTGAAATGTGATACGACTTGAACACCACACAATCAGCCACCGCAGACCTCCGTCGGGGCGTCTGAACCCGGGTTCTATTGCAAGTATATCCGTTACGGTTGTGTTTCCTCAGCCCAGTACAGCTGGTGGCTTAGCAGAATGCACAATGTCGGGTTTTTTTCTCCACGTTGATTCAACCCAGGAAGCAGCAGATGCTGTTTGTTGGCTAAACGTGTGATTCTCTGTGTTTAACAGACCTGGCAGCAGCCCACCATCCACCGTGTCTCCTCCTCCTCCTCGTCTGAGACACGTCTCCCAGCGCAGCAAACGTCTAGCGGAACCGGGTCCAGCAGAACCTGGTCTAACAGAACCTCATCGAGCAGAACCTGGTCAAGGAGAACCTGGTCTAGGAGAACCTGGTCTAGCAGAACCTGGTCTGAGACATGTCTCCCAGCACAGCAAACGTCTAGCAGAACCGGGTCTAGCAGAACCTGGTCTAGCAGAACCTGGTCTAGCAGAACCTGGTCTAGCAGAACCTGGTCTACCAGAACCTGGTCTAGCAGAACCTGGTCTAGCAGAACCTACGTCCACGAGTACTGTGAAGGAGGAGCAGGAGGAGGAGGAGGAGGAGTGTGGGGGTTCTAGGAGTATGTGTGAGATTACTCCGTTAAACACTTTGGTTCTGCTTAATATCGGCCCGCTTTGATTTGGTCACGAGACGAGCAGCGGTGGAAGGGCGGTGATTGCAATGCGTAGCGTAGCATAGCATATCGTAGCACGGTGGCGGCGGCGAGCAGCTAGCGCGGCTAAGCAGGCCCACTTGAGCGTAATAGGAGGTCATCCCTGGTGGAGTGTGGAGATGTGTCTAATTAAAACAAAATGCTTTACCAAGAGGAGCACCGCCGCCGCCACCGCCGCTAAAATAAATAGCCGGCAATTTGCTGAGATTCATATCCTGATAAACATCTTATTAAAGCTGCACCACCGTCTAATGCACACGCTTTGCATTGTGGGAGTTTTTTTCCCACCCTCTTTCCACTCTCTCTCTCTCCCTCTCTCCTCTCCCTCTCCCTCTCTCTCCCTCTCCCTCTCCCTCTCTCTCTCTCCTCTCTCTCTCTCTCTCCCTCTCTCCCTCTCTCTCTCCCTCTCCCTTCTCCTCTCTCTCTCCCTCTCTCTCCCTCTCTCTCTTCCCTCTCCTCTCTCTCTCTCTCTCTCTCTCTCCCTCTCTCCCTCTCTCTCTGTCTCTCTTTCTTTCTCTTTTTCTTTCCCTCCCACTCCCTCTCTGTCTCACTCCCTCCTCTCTCTCTCTGTCTGTCTCTCTTTTTCTCCTCTCTCTCCCTCCCTCTCTCTCTTTGTCTCTCTCCCTAATTTCCTCTCCTTGGCTAATGTGGACTCCATCGGAATCCATTCTCCATTTTCAGTTCTTTTCTCTCTCCTTGGTCACCCTGCGTCGGCGTGGGAGTGGAGAACGTTTTACTCGGCGGCCGCAAATAAACTAATTTTTCTCACCACTCTGGATGCTCTGTTCTGCCACCCGAGTGTGAGAACACAAGCCATCGACACCTCGACTTCCGTCTCTCTTTATATTCGCCTTTCCCTCGCGTTTCCCTGTCCTTCGTTTCATTTCATTGTGAAGTTGTTTTATTCCTTCCCATTGTGTCCACGCAGCACAGCAAGCAAGGTCTCTCTAACACCGGCAGCGAGCCTATAAGTAAGACTCTGGTGTTAATGGGCAACAAATCAAGTGGCTTAGCTGACTTCCACCTGGTTGTTGTTGAGTCTGGACCAGCGAGACCGGGTCCTGGGAGGAGAACCCAGCTGTGACTCTGACTCCCCCAGAACCCCAGAACCTCAGGGGGTTCATCGCTCCAACAGAGCTCCTGTTTCCTGTTTCCTGTTTCCTGTCTCCTGTCTCCTGTCTCCTTCTCACCACACATGGACGCAGCGGTGGCTATATTTAAAAGTCCCTCCTGGTTCTTGTTACTTGTCAGAGAACTGAGAGCAGGAACTGAGAGTTCTTGCCTCGGTGTTGAGACGTCTTCGCCACCTGTCAGTGCTCTCTGTGTGTGTGTGTGTGTGTGTGTGTGTGTGTGTCACCATGGGTGGCCAACACTGATGTAGTTCTGGTAGCTGCACGGCCCGCCGACTCCCCAGGGCCTCGTGAGCCGTGTGTCCGCGGCTGCCCACGCTAACAGGTGGACGGGGGGGTCCGGACCTCCGTAAGGGACCCGGGCTTCCAAGAACCGCACACGCAGACGTTTCCCCCCCCCCCCCCCCCCCCCCCGGACACGTTACACGCTACCCTGGACACGCTACACGCTACCCGGGACACACTACCCTGGAGACGCTACGCTAGACACGCTACACGCTACCCTGGACACACTACCCTGGACACACTACCCTAGACACGCTACCCTGGACACGCCATATGCACGCCAGACTGGCCAGCTCTCTGGGTAATGGAGGAAGGCTCAGTATCGTATTACCCTGAACATTACCCCCGTCCATTATCATCCCACAGCTTGTATTTGGAAAGCGTTGAATATGCGAGCGTGGAGAATGGAACGGAGGTGTCTTCAGTCTGGGTGTAGCGGGCCGATCATCCACAGCAACTCAACCCTTTACTGGAGCGCTGAGCTTCCGGTAAAAAAAAAGGGAATGGATTCATATTGTGGATGAGCAGCAGAGTGAGTGGTCACGGGTCAGGAGAGACGGGGAATTCCAGCTTCCCGAGACGTCTGGTCTGGTGGCTCCGTGGAACCGTCCCTCGTGATGATGATGGGGGGGGGGGGGGGTCGCAGATGTGAAGGCATCACAAGGAACTCTCTTTGAAACCTTCCAGCCTCGTATGAAAAATCGCAGCGTGCCCGGAGCGCATTGATCTGCACACCGCCCATTATCCCCATCACCACCACCACCACCACCACCGTCATCATTACCCCACCCATCCACCCCCCCCCCCCCCCCCCGTTTTGGTGATTCCGATGATTCCTTTGCATTATTAGTTCTATTTGTTTTTCTCTCTTGTTTTTATTCCTTGTTTTTTTTTATTCTTCGATCGGTTGTCTTCTTTTTCTTTATTTGTTATGTTTTTTTTATTATTTGTTTTCTGTTCCCTTCCTCTCATCTCCCCCTCCTCTCCTCTCCTCTCCATTCTTTCCTTCTTTTCTTTCTTTCTTTTTGTCTTTTTTTTTTCATTCTTTCTTTTGTCTTTTTTTCTCTTTTTTTTTTCTTTTTTTCTTTCTTTCATTCTTTTTTTTTTTTTTTTTTCTTTTTTTTGTTTTTTTTTTTTCTTTTTGTATTTTTGTATTTTTGTATTTTTGTATTTTATTGTTTTATCCCGCCCCTCCTCTCCCCTTCATCTGCCTCCCTCCCCTCTTCATCTTGAGAGTTCTTCCCTCTTCCTTCTCCCTTTCTCAACCATGTTTTATGATAGGGAGACCCTTTCTCCTTCTCTATGTCTTTTTCTCCCCATGTGGAGTATAGCTTTAGAACCTATTCTCTATCACATGTTTATAGCTCTTCACTCCTAGGAGCTAAGAAAGTATTCTACGGAGATGAATCCTTATGTCGCAGATACAATCCAGACACCTATTCCTTTTTTTTTTTTTTTCTTTATTACTCAACAATCTCTTTCCAGATCTATTTTTTCCATCTTCTTCTCCAATTCACGATTCTCCTATCGATATAAGTTTTGAGATTCCTCCATGCAAGTAGACTTATGCGTCCCATTGAGAACCTCATGATCTATTTGTCTCTTTTCCCTAGTTATGCTCTAGTATTCAAGAATTACATCTTTCTAGACATTTCTGACTTTTTTCCTATGCTTCCTCCCTCGAGATCCAGACATCCAGAGATCCAGACATCCAGAGACCCAGACATCCAGAGCTCCAGAGATCCAGAGACCCAGAGACCCAGAGCTCCAGAGATCCAGACATCCAGACATCCAGACATCCAGACATCCAGAGACCCAGAGACCCAGAGACCCAGAGCTCCAGAGATCCAGACATCCAGAGACCCAGAGACCCAGAGCTCCAGAGCTCCAGAGATCCAGAGATCCAGACATCCAGACATCCAGACATCCAGAGACCCAGAGACCCAGACATCCAGACACCCAGAGCTCCAGACACCCAGACACCCAGACCTCCAGAGCTCCGGACATCCAGACATCCAGACATCCAGGGGCACCGGCTCTCCCCTATACTTACCCGAGGTGGGGGACTCCCGAGGCGGGGGACTCACTCCCGGGGCGGACCCCACCACCTCATATATGTAGCCGTGGACTTACTTAAGCGGTAGACTCAATAAGTTGTACCCGTGAAATGACACTCATTTACGGGGTGCACTCATATATGTAGCCGTGGACTTACTTAAGCGGTAGACTCAATAAGTTGTACCCGTGAAATGACACTCATTTACGGGGTGCACTCATATATGTAGCCGTGGACTTACTT
This sequence comes from Coryphaenoides rupestris, assembly GCA_002895965.2. Taxonomy (NCBI): domain Eukaryota; kingdom Metazoa; phylum Chordata; class Actinopteri; order Gadiformes; family Macrouridae; genus Coryphaenoides; species Coryphaenoides rupestris. Next base: position 8,277 of record PIJE02001769.1, read on the forward strand.
AAGCGGTAGACTCAATAAGTTGTACCCGTGAAATGACACTCATTTACGGGGTGCACTCATATATGTAGCCGTGGACTTACTTAAGCGGTAGACTCAATAAGTTGTACCCGTGAAATGACACTCATTTACGGGGTGCACTCATATATGTAGCCGTGGACTTACTTAAGCGGTAGACTCAATAAGTTGTACCCGTGAAATGACACTCATTTACGGGGTGCACTCATATATGTAGCCGTGGACTTACTTAAGCGGTAGACTCAATAAGTTGTACCCGTGAAATGACACTCATTTACGGGGTGCACTCATATATGTAGCCGTGGACTTACTTAAGCGGTAGACTCAATAAGTTGTACCCGTGAAATGACACTCATTTACGGGGTGCACTCATATATGTAGCCGTGGACTTACTTAAGCGGTAGACTCAATAAGTTGTACCCGTGAAATGACACTCATTTACGGGGTGCACTCATATATGTAGCCGTGGACTTACTTAAGCGGTAGACTCAATAAGTTGTACCCGTGAAATGACACTCATTTACGGGGTGCACTCATATATGTAGCCGTGGACTTACTTAAGCGGTAGACTCAATAAGTTGTACCCGTGAAATGACACTCATTTACGCGGGTGCACTCATATATGTAGCCGTGGACTTACTTAAGCGGTAGACTCAATAAGTTGTACCCGTGAAATGACACTCATTTACGGGGTGCACTCATATATGTAGCCGGGGTGGCCGAGTGGTAATCACACGACGCCCACACACGGACACACACGGACACACACAGACCCCCAGAGCTCCAGAGCTCCAGAGCTCCAGACATACAGACCTCCAGACATCCAGACATCCAGACATCCAGAGATCCAGACATCCAGAGACCCAGAGACCCAGACACCCAGACACCCAGACATCCAGAGCTCCAGAGCTCCAGACATCCAGACATCCAGACATCCAGAGACCCAGAGACCCAGAGCTCCAGAGATCCAGAGATCCAGAGCTCCAGACATCCAGAGACCCAGAGACCCAGAGCTCCAGAGATCCAGAGATCCAGACATCCAGAGATCCAGACATCCAGAGATCCAGACATCCAGAGACCCAGACATCCAGAGCTCCAGACATCCAGAGACCCAGAGACCCAGACATCCAGAGATCCAGACATCCAGACATCCAGACATCCAGAGACCCAGAGACCCAGAGACCCAGAGACCCAGAGCTCCAGAGATCCAGACATCCAGACATCCAGAGACCCAGAGACCCAGAGACCCAGAGCTCCAGAGATCCAGACATCCAGACATCCAGACATCCAGACATCCAGAGACCCAGAGACCCAGAGCTCCAGAGATCCAGACATCCAGAGACCCAGAGACCCAGAGCTCCAGAGCTCCAGAGATCCAGAGATCCAGACATCCAGACATCCAGACATCCAGACATCCAGAGACCCAGAGACCCAGAGACCCAGAGCTCCAGAGACCAAGACACCCAGACACCCAGACATCCAGACATCCAGAGACCCAGAGACCCAGAGACCCAGAGCTCCAGAGATCCAGACATCCAGAGACCCAGAGCTCCAGAGCTCCAGAGCTCCAGAGATCCAGAGATCCAGACATCCAGACATCCAGACATCCAGAGACCCAGAGACCCAGAGCTCCAGAGCTCCAGAGATCCAGAGCTCCAGAGATCCAGACATCCAGAGACCCAGAGACCCAGAGACCCAGAGCTCCAGAGCTCCAGAGATCCAGACATCCAGACATCCAGACATCCAGACATCCAGACATCCAGAGACCCAGAGACCCAGAGACCCAGAGCTCCAGAGATCCAGACATCCAGAGACCCAGAGACCCAGAGCTCCAGAGCTCCAGAGATCCAGAGATCCAGACATCCAGACATCCAGACATCCAGAGACCCAGAGACCCAGAGCTCCAGAGCTCCAGAGATCCAGAGCTCCAGAGATCCAGACATCCAGACATCCAGACATCCAGAGACCCAGAGACCCAGAGACCCAGACATCCAGACACCCAGAGCTCCAGACACCCAGACACCCAGACCTCCAGAGCTCCGGACATCCAGACATCCAGACATCCAGGGGCACCGGCTCTCCCCTATACTTACCCGAGGTGGGGGACTCCCGAGGCGGGGGACTCACTCCCGGGGCGGACCCCACCACCTCATATATGTAGCCGTGGACTTACTTAAGCGGTAGACTCAATAAGTTGTACCCGTGAAATGACACTCATTTACGGGGTGCACTCATATATGTAGCCGTGGACTTACTTAAGCGGTAGACTCAATAAGTTGTACCCGTGAAATGACACTCATTTACGGGGTGCACTCATATATGTAGCCGTGGACTTACTTAAGCGGTAGACTCAATAAGTTGTACCCGTGAAATGACACTCATTTACGGGGTGCACTCATATATGTAGCCGTGGACTTACTTAAGCGGTAGACTCAATAAGTTGTACCCGTGAAATGACACTCATTTACGGGGTGCACTCATATATGTAGCCGTGGACTTACTTAAGCGGTAGACTCAATAAGTTGTACCCGTGAAATGACACTCATTTACGGGGTGCACTCATATATGTAGCCGTGGACTTACTTAAGCGGTAGACTCAATAAGTTGTACCCGTGAAATGACACTCATTTACGGGGTGCACTCATATATGTAGCCGGGGTGGCCGAGTGGTAATCACACGACGCCCACACACGGACACACACGGACACACACAGACCCCCAGAGCTCCAGAGCTCCAGAGCTCCAGACATACAGACCTCCAGACATCCAGACATCCAGACATCCAGAGATCCAGACATCCAGAGACCCAGAGACCCAGACACCCAGACACCCAGACATCCAGAGCTCCAGAGCTCCAGACATCCAGACATCCAGACATCCAGAGACCCAGAGACCCAGAGCTCCAGAGATCCAGAGATCCAGAGCTCCAGACATCCAGAGACCCAGAGACCCAGAGCTCCAGAGATCCAGAGATCCAGACATCCAGAGATCCAGACATCCAGAGATCCAGACATCCAGAGACCCAGACATCCAGAGCTCCAGACATCCAGAGACCCAGAGACCCAGACATCCAGAGATCCAGACATCCAGACATCCAGACATCCAGAGACCCAGAGACCCAGAGACCCAGAGACCCAGAGCTCCAGAGATCCAGACATCCAGACATCCAGAGACCCAGAGACCCAGAGACCCAGAGACCCAGAGACCCAGACATCCAGACATCCAGACATCCAGAGACCCAGAGACCCAGAGACCCAGAGCTCCAGAGATCCAGACATCCAGAGACCCAGAGCTCCAGAGCTCCAGAGCTCCAGAGATCCAGAGATCCAGACATCCAGACATCCAGACATCCAGAGACCCAGAGACCCAGAGCTCCAGAGCTCCAGAGATCCAGAGCTCCAGAGATCCAGACATCCAGAGACCCAGAGACCCAGAGACCCAGAGCTCCAGAGATCCAGACATCCAGACATCCAGACATCCAGACATCCAGACATCCAGACATCCAGAGACCCAGAGACCCAGAGACCCAGAGCTCCAGAGATCCAGACATCCAGAGACCCAGAGACCCAGAGCTCCAGAGCTCCAGAGATCCAGAGATCCAGACATCCAGACATCCAGACATCCAGAGACCCAGAGACCCAGAGCTCCAGAGCTCCAGAGATCCAGAGCTCCAGAGATCCAGACATCCAGACATCCAGACATCCAGAGACCCAGAGACCCAGAGACCCAGACATCCAGACACCCAGAGCTCCAGACACCCAGACACCCAGACCTCCAGAGCTCCGGACATCCAGACATCCAGACATCCAGGGGCACCGGCTCTCCCCTATACTTACCCGAGGTGGGGGACTCCCGAGGCGGGGGACTCACTCCCGGGGCGGACCCCACCACCTCATATATGTAGCCGTGGACTTACTTAAGCGGTAGACTCAATAAGTTGTACCCGTGAAATGACACTCATTTACGGGGTGCACTCATATATGTAGCCGTGGACTTACTTAAGCGGTAGACTCAATAAGTTGTACCCGTGAAATGACACTCATTTACGGGGTGCACTCATATATGTAGCCGTGGACTTACTTAAGCGGTAGACTCAATAAGTTGTACCCGTGAAATGACACTCATTTACGGGGTGCACTCATATATGTAGCCGTGGACTTACTTAAGCGGTAGACTCAATAAGTTGTACCCGTGAAATGACACTCATTTACGGGGTGCACTCATATATGTAGCCGTGGACTTACTTAAGCGGTAGACTCAATAAGTTGTACCCGTGAAATGACACTCATTTACGGGGTGCACTCATATATGTAGCCGTGGACTTACTTAAGCGGTAGACTCAATAAGTTGTACCCGTGAAATGACACTCATTTACGGGGTGCACTCATATATGTAGCCGTGGACTTACTTAAGCGGTAGACTCAATAAGTTGTACCCGTGAAATGACACTCATTTACGGGGTGCACTCATATATGTAGCCGTGGACTTACTTAAGCGGTAGACTCAATAAGTTGTACCCGTGAAATGACACTCATTTACGGGGTGCACTCATATATGTAGCCGGGGTGGCCGAGTGGTAATCACACGACGCCCACACACGGACACACACGGACACACACAGACCCCCAGAGCTCCAGAGCTCCAGAGCTCCAGACATACAGACCTCCAGACATCCAGACATCCAGACATCCAGAGATCCAGACATCCAGAGACCCAGAGACCCAGACACCCAGACACCCAGACATCCAGAGCTCCAGAGCTCCAGACATCCAGACATCCAGACATCCAGAGACCCAGAGACCCAGAGCTCCAGAGATCCAGAGATCCAGAGCTCCAGACATCCAGAGACCCAGAGACCCAGAGCTCCAGAGATCCAGAGATCCAGACATCCAGAGATCCAGACATCCAGAGATCCAGACATCCAGAGACCCAGACATCCAGAGCTCCAGACATCCAGAGACCCAGAGACCCAGACATCCAGAGATCCAGACATCCAGACATCCAGACATCCAGAGACCCAGAGACCCAGAGACCCAGAGACCCAGAGCTCCAGAGATCCAGACATCCAGACATCCAGAGACCCAGAGACCCAGAGACCCAGAGCTCCAGAGATCCAGACATCCAGACATCCAGACATCCAGACATCCAGAGACCCAGAGACCCAGAGCTCCAGAGATCCAGACATCCAGAGACCCAGAGACCCAGAGCTCCAGAGCTCCAGAGATCCAGAGATCCAGACATCCAGACATCCAGACATCCAGACATCCAGAGACCCAGAGACCCAGAGACCCAGAGCTCCAGAGACCAAGACACCCAGACACCCAGACATCCAGACATCCAGAGACCCAGAGACCCAGAGACCCAGAGCTCCAGAGATCCAGACATCCAGAGACCCAGAGCTCCAGAGCTCCAGAGCTCCAGAGATCCAGAGATCCAGACATCCAGACATCCAGACATCCAGAGACCCAGAGACCCAGAGCTCCAGAGCTCCAGAGATCCAGAGCTCCAGAGATCCAGACATCCAGAGACCCAGAGACCCAGAGACCCAGAGACCCAGAGCTCCAGAGATCCAGACATCCAGACATCCAGACATCCAGACATCCAGACATCCAGACATCCAGAGACCCAGAGACCCAGAGACCCAGAGCTCCAGAGATCCAGACATCCAGAGACCCAGAGACCCAGACCCAGAGCTCCAGAGCTCCAGAGATCCAGAGATCCAGACATCCAGACATCCAGACATCCAGAGACCCAGAGACCCAGAGCTCCAGAGCTCCAGAGATCCAGAGCTCCAGAGATCCAGACATCCAGACATCCAGACATCCAGAGACCCAGAGACCCAGAGACCCAGACATCCAGACACCCAGAGCTCCAGACACCCAGACACCCAGACCTCCAGAGCTCCGGACATCCAGACATCCAGACATCCAGGGGCACCGGCTCTCCCCTATACTTACCCGAGGTGGGGGACTCCCGAGGCGGGGGACTCACTCCCGGGGCGGACCCCACCACCTCATATATGTAGCCGTGGACTTACTTAAGCGGTAGACTCAATAAGTTGTACCCGTGAAATGACACTCATTTACGGGGTGCACTCATATATGTAGCCGTGGACTTACTTAAGCGGTAGACTCAATAAGTTGTACCCGTGAAATGACACTCATTTACGGGGTGCACTCATATATGTAGCCGTGGACTTACTTAAGCTGTGAAATGACACTCATTTACGGGGTGCACTCATATATGTAGCCGTGGACTTACTTAAGCGGTAGACTCAATAAGTTGTACCCGTGAAATGACACTCATTTACGGGGTGCACTCATATATGTAGCCGTGGACTTACTTAAGCGGTAGACTCAATAAGTTGTACCCGTGAAATGACACTCATTTACGGGGTGCACTCATATATGTAGCCGTGGACTTACTTAAGCGGTAGACTCAATAAGTTGTACCCGTGAAATGACACTCATTTACGGGGTGCACTCATATATGTAGCCGTGGACTTACTTAAGCGGTAGACTCAATAAGTTGTACCCGTGAAATGACACTCATTTACGGGGTGCACTCATATATGTAGCCGTGGACTTACTTAAGCGGTAGACTCAATAAGTTGTACCCGTGAAATGACACTCATTTACGGGGTGCACTCATATATGTAGCCGGGGTGGCCGAGTGGTAATCACACGACGCCCACACACGGACACACACGGACACACACAGACCCCCAGAGCTCCAGAGCTCCAGAGCTCCAGACATACAGACCTCCAGACATCCAGACATCCAGACATCCAGAGATCCAGACATCCAGAGACCCAGAGACCCAGACACCCAGACACCCAGACATCCAGAGCTCCAGAGCTCCAGACATCCAGACATCCAGACATCCAGAGACCCAGAGACCCAGAGCTCCAGAGATCCAGAGATCCAGAGCTCCAGACATCCAGAGACCCAGAGACCCAGAGCTCCAGAGATCCAGAGATCCAGACATCCAGAGATCCAGACATCCAGAGATCCAGACATCCAGAGACCCAGACATCCAGAGCTCCAGACATCCAGAGACCCAGAGACCCAGACATCCAGAGATCCAGACATCCAGACATCCAGACATCCAGAGACCCAGAGACCCAGAGACCCAGAGACCCAGAGCTCCAGAGATCCAGACATCCAGACATCCAGAGACCCAGAGACCCAGAGACCCAGAGCTCCAGAGATCCAGACATCCAGACATCCAGACATCCAGACATCCAGAGACCCAGAGACCCAGAGCTCCAGAGATCCAGACATCCAGAGACCCAGAGACCCAGAGCTCCAGAGCTCCAGAGATCCAGAGATCCAGACATCCAGACATCCAGACATCCAGACATCCAGAGACCCAGAGACCCAGAGACCCAGAGCTCCAGAGACCAAGACACCCAGACACCCAGACATCCAGACATCCAGAGACCCAGAGACCCAGAGACCCAGAGCTCCAGAGATCCAGACATCCAGAGACCCAGAGCTCCAGAGCTCCAGAGCTCCAGAGATCCAGAGATCCAGACATCCAGACATCCAGACATCCAGAGACCCAGAGACCCAGAGCTCCAGAGCTCCAGAGATCCAGAGCTCCAGAGATCCAGACATCCAGAGACCCAGAGACCCAGAGACCCAGAGCTCCAGAGATCCAGACATCCAGACATCCAGACATCCAGACATCCAGACATCCAGACATCCAGAGACCCAGAGACCCAGAGACCCAGAGCTCCAGAGATCCAGACATCCAGAGACCCAGAGACCCAGAGCTCCAGAGCTCCAGAGATCCAGAGATCCAGACATCCAGACATCCAGACATCCAGAGACCCAGAGACCCAGAGCTCCAGAGCTCCAGAGATCCAGAGCTCCAGAGATCCAGACATCCAGACATCCAGACATCCAGAGACCCAGAGACCCAGAGACCCAGACATCCAGACACCCAGAGCTCCAGACACCCAGACACCCAGACCTCCAGAGCTCCGGACATCCAGACATCCAGACATCCAGGGGCACCGGCTCTCCCCTATACTTACCCGAGGTGGGGGACTCCCGAGGCGGGGGACTCACTCCCGGGGCGGACCCCACCACCTCCATATATGGGTAGCCGTGGACTTACTTTAAGCGGGTAGACTCAATAAGTTGTACCCGTAGGATTAATGGCGTCGTGTCGTCGTGACGACTAATTATACTGGAATTTAGCGTCGCCGCTCTAATATACAGCAGAGTAATAAAATAATGAAGAAGGATTATGAGGACAGAGAGAGATAAGAGGAGAGGTAAGAGACTTAAGGGGAATCATCATGAGACAGAGAGAGAGAGAGAGAGAGAGAGAGAGAGAGAGAGAGAAGAGAGAGAGAGAGAGAGAGAGAGAGAGAGAGGGAGAGGGAGAGAGGGAGAGAGAGAGAGAGAGACAGAGAGAGAGAGAGAGAGAGAGAGAGAGAGAGAGAGAACAGAGTAGCAGAGTGTGTCTCCGCTGCAGCTTTTTTAATTTGTTTGCTAAGCGAATGAGAGTAAAAAAACTAGAGCTAAAGCTAGAGTACGTGAAGAGTGACGAGGACAGAACCGATAGTGGCGAAGTAGTTACAGCATGATCACGAGTTGAGTGGCAGACTTACTGGAAGAAGAGAACGACCTAAGGAAGGTATGGGGGGCTGACATGAGGTTGATCAATGCCCCAGGCAGGGAGATGACTCAGACCGAAAGTCACTTGTGCAGCTTATGAAACCTAAGGTTGGGCTGACATGAGGTTTGATCAATCACAGAGTTCGACCAATCACAGAGGGCTGAAATAACATTCAACCAATCACAGAGGTGGAAATATATGAACTGTTTCTATGGAGTGGTTCACTAACGTGGAAGACGAAATCCAGAGGACAGCGTGAGCTCTGTCCACCCTCCCATCCTCGGAGCGTCTGCATTATTTCCAACATTCTCACACATTTTCTTTACCAGCAGAAACCACATAGAGAGCAGAGGATGGGGATCATGTGGATTTCACACCTGCAACAGGAAGTGGCAGCGACAGCTAAATAATGATTCTCTTTTTCCTCGCTTCTCTACCTGACATTTCCACCACAACTTCACCGCAACAAGACGTTTTTTTTCCCCTCCCAGTCCCGGAGAAATAAATCAAAGTTGGATGATCTGAGCTCGCCGGCCTGTCTCTGGAAATCAGCCCCGAGATCCGGGCGTCTCCTCCTGCCGTCTGGCGTGTCAGCGACGGGGAAATATGGAGGATTAGCGCGACTCTGAGGGGGATCGGCTGGTCACGGCTCCCCGGGGACCAGAGCAAACGATTGGAATCCCGCCC
>PIJE02001769.1:20133-27876 GCA_002895965.2 Coryphaenoides rupestris
AATCATCAATTTAAAAAAGGGGAGAGTTAATGACAATGTCAGCCATTGATCCTGACATTTCTCCCCGGTGACATCTTCAATCCCGCCCGCCTGTCCTATCTGCATGGGCCCCTGGCTGGCGGGGGCCCCTGGTGAAAGGCCAGGCAGGATTAAGGTCTCAGCGCGGACGCCAGGCCCTGAGCCGCCTGATGGACAAGCAGACGGCGGCGACGGCGGCGGCGGCGGCTAGCCCTCCGTCTGGGCCGGCGCTAAGCTCTCATCGTCAGGCCGGCCCTCTCAGCGCTAGCGCCCCCTGTTCCCACGTCAGGGCGGCGCGGGGACAGACAGCGGCCGCCTGTAATTACTCTTTGTCCTCTCGTTGCCGGCCGACATGTTTTCTCTTCTCCTCCTCCTCCTCCTCCTCCTCCTCGTTTCCTCCCCGCCCTCTGATTGGTCATAACTTAATGATCTGTCAATGAGCCTGGCAGGAGAGGAGATAAGAGAGAGAGAGGGAGAGAGACACAGGGAGACAAAGAAATAGACTGAGACACAGGGAGGGAGATAAAGGGAGACAGAAAGACAGAGAGAGAGAGAGAGAGAGAGAGAGAGAGAGAGACAGAGAGAGAGAGAGAGAGAGACAGAGAGAGAGAGAGAGAGAGACAGAGAGAGAGAGAGAGAGAGAGAGAGAGAGAGACAGAGAGAGAGAGAGAGAGAGAGAGAGAGAGACAGAGAGAGACAGAGAAGAGAGAGAGACAGAGAGACAGACAGACAGAGAGAGAGAAGAGAGAGAGAGAGAGAGAGAGAGACAGAGGAGAGAGAGAGAGAGACAAGACTTGCATTTCCTCCCCCCCCGGTTTTGGTCATTCGACTGACCAAGCCGACAAGTCAGCTTTTAGGGATTTAACCACAAATTACCACCCCGCCTCTCTCTGACTCCACCCCCCTCTCTCTGACTCCACCTCCACCCGCTCCCCCTCTCTCTCTCTCTCTCTCTCTCTCTCTCTCTCTCGCTGCCGTCTGAACGACCAAAAGCCAACATCGCTAATTGAAACGCACACACCTGACTGAATGCCAGATCTACTGACCGTGGAATTATCTGATGAAGGGGGGGGTCTCTCTCTCTCTCTCTCTCTCTCTCTCTCTCTCTCTCTAATAAAGATATCTCAGTATTGGTGGGTAGAGTAGGTACAGAGAGACGTGTAATATGATATGATATCTATGGTATTTATTGTCACAAACAACAACGGATCCTCAGCAATAAAACGGCCCTAACCCACCGGCTCCTTAATGACACATCAATACTGTAGTAGGAAATAGAAACTACAGTGGTGATGGTGGTGGAGGGGGTGGTGGTGATGGTGGTGGTGATGGTGGATGGAGGGGGTGATGATGGTGGTGTTGGTGGAGGTGTTGGTGGTGGGCGTGGTGATAGCGTTAGCGACGCTTAAAACCAATTCTCCTTCCCATTGCTGCTTAGTGTGGAAGAGCATAATGAAGCCATTCATCGTTGAGATAAGATGAATCATTTCTCATTTTAATTCAAACATGTTGACCGTGACACAAAACACGTCGTGTTATACATCATGTGTTTAAAGGGAATCATTCATTTAGTCGTCTCACAGCGTGGAAGCGGTCCGCTGCTCTCCAACGAGCAGAGAACCTCCCTCCATCTATAGATCATTTTACACGAGTCAAGAGGAGCAGAATTCCTCTCTCTCCGGCGGTTCCCGGCACTCCTATTACTCTCGATATGAATTGAGTTATGTTCCAATCAAACAAATAACGGCTTGTTCCAACCAGGGCGCAGAGTAATGGATTGAAAAAGTCTGTATTTGATTAGCCAGGCCTGCGTGAGCTTGACTTAGATCTATTTGAGAGCTAGTGTGCTGGAACTCCGATATGGACGCCCTCCAGATATTGACCCTGTCTTTAAGAGGCCCCTGTGCTCTTAGTGTACTTACACACACGAGTTGGGCCCCGGCTTCCTCCCTGTGGGGCAGTTCAGCAATACTTTTGACGGCAGACAACACACTCACACACACTTTGCATTATTAATGGCATCAAGAGAATGGGGCTAGCCTACTTTTTGTCAAGGCTAACATGGGTTGGTAGTGGTCTGCGTGTGTGTGTGCGTGTGTGTGTGTGTGCGTGTGTGTGTGTGTGTGCGTGTGTGTGTGTGTGCGTGTGTGTGTGTGTGTGTGTGTGTGCACGCCACAGGCACTTTAGCAGCAGACTACATGTCTCATCTACTACTGCGTCCACATAAGCGTGGTAAATACATTTTGTATTTACATTTACATTTACATTTGGGGCATTTGGCAGACGCTTTTATCCAAAGCGACTTACAAAGAGTCCATGTGTTGACGTCCACCTCACTTCAAGCTGTTGTATTTTGATGCAACTTGTATTACAGATATTTGTATTTCGTATTATATTGACGTGCGTTGGAGTCAAACATGAAAGAAAGCATCGTGTCAATAATTCAATGAATCCTCCTCCCTGCTCCTCCCCCTCCTCCTCCTCCTCCTGCTCCTCCTCTCCTCCTCTCCTCCTCCTCCTCCTCACCCTCTCTGTTTGCTGTGTCTGTGGCGCTCCTCGGGGTGCAGTTCCGACTCGCGTCCATAGATGGCAGTGTTCAACAGACTTCATCACGGTGACCTTCAGCTCAGCCGCTGCACACCTTCCTAAAACCAGTCAGTCAGTCAGTCAGTCAGCTAGTCAGCCAGTCAGGCATTCAGTCAGCAGCTAGCCAGCCAAGCCAGTCAGTCAGGCAGGCAATCAGTCAGCCAGTCAGCCAGCCATTCAGTCAGTCCAGTCAGTCAGCCAGCCAGCCAGTAGCCAGCCAGTCAGTCAGGTTGCAGACTACAGAAGTCAGTCAGTCAGTCAGTCAGCCAGCCAGCCAGTCAGGTTGTAGACTACAGAGCCTAGACTCACGAGACTCAGACAGTCAGTCAGTGAGCAGTCTAGCCAGTCAGTCAGTCAGGTTGCCATACTACAGAGTCAGTCAGTCAGTCAGTCAGCCAGCCATTCAGTCAGCCAGTTCAGTCAGCCAGCCAGCCAGTCAGCCAGCCAGTCAGTCAGCCAGTCAGTCAGGTTGCAGACTGCAGTCAGTCAGTCAGTTAGTCAGGTTGTAGACTACAAGCCTAGACTCACAGCCAGCCAGCCATATCAGTCAGCCAGTCAGTCAGTCCAGCCAGTCAGTCAGTCAGCCAGCCAGGTTGTAGACTACAGAGCCTAGACTCAGAGACTCAGTCAGTCAAGCCAGCCATTCAGTCAGTCAGCCAGCCAGCCAGCCATTCAGCCAGCCAGTCAGCCAGCCAGTCAGCCAGCCAGTCAGCCAGCCAGCCAGCCAGTCAGCCAACCAGTCAGTCAGCCAGCCAATCAGTCAGTCAGTCAGTCAGTCAGCCAGCCAGTCAGCCAGCCAATCAGCCAGTCAGTCAGTCAGTCAGTCAGTCAGCCAGTCAGTCAGGTTGCAGACTACAGTCAGTCAGTCAGTCAGTCAGTTCAGTCAGTCAGTCAGTCAGTCATTCAGCCAGCCAGCCAGCCACCAGCCAGCCAGCCAGCCCAGCCAGTCATCAGTCAGTCAGTCAGTCAGTCAGTCAGGTTGTAGACTACAAACCCTAGACTCACAAGACTCAGTCAGTCAGCCAGCCAGCCAGTAAGTCAGCCAAACCAGTCAGTCAGTCAGCCAGCCAGCCAGGTCAGCCAGTCAGCCAGTCAGCCAGTCAGTCAGTCAGTCAGCCAGTCAGCCAGCCAGCCCAGTCAGCCAGTCAGTCAGTCAGTCAGTCAGTCAGTCAGTCAGTCAGTCAGCCAGTCAGCCAGTCAGTCAGTCCAGCCAGCCAGTCAGCCAGCCGCCAGTCAGCCAGTCAGCCAGCCAGCCAGTCAGCCAGTCAGTCAGTCAGCCAGTCAGCCAGTCAGTCTGTTCTCCTGCGCGGGAAACTCGTGTACTGGAGGAATGCGCGTGCACCTCCCCGTCTGCGCGAGGAGGAGTAGGTCTGCGCGAGGAGGAGGAGGAGCAGCGGTCAGTTCTCTCTCCAAGTTACGCGCTGGAAGCATCACGGACGTCCAGGAGAGACGATGAATGATTACAATAATAATAATTATTATTATTATTGTTGTGATTATTATTATAATTATTATTATAATTATTACTGTGATTATTATTTCTCCGGCGGCGGCGCGGCGTCGTAGTGGCGGCGGGACGGAGCCTCTCTCGGTGCGGCGGCGGGACGGAGCCTCTCTCGGTGCGGCATGCGGGTTGCGGCATGCGGGTTGCGGGTCGCGGATTGCGGGTTGCGGGTTGCGGGTTCCTACCGGCGGCACAGGACCACGTTTTAATAGGAACTGACAGAAAGGAGGAATAGGACTACGATCCGTCTACACCTCCACCTCCACCTCCACCACCTCCACCTCCACCTCCACGTCCAGCATCTCTCCCGCAGGACGCCTCCGTGGTGCGGCTACACTTCAGTTCTTCTCCCCTCTCCCTCCATCCATCCTCCGGAGCTCCAGGAGCGGCAGTTTCAGCAGAGCCCACCCGGGACCAGGAGGTAAGGTGCTGGGCAGTAGGACCCCCACAGAGCCGGTGGAGGGGGTGGAGCGGGTGGAGCGGGTGGAGGTGGTTATTGGGTTGCTAGTTCAACTCCCCACACTTCCACAGCGGAGGTGTCAATCAGGAGGCTAATTGATCATCATGTCCAAGGGATCATTGGTGGAGGGACAGCGGGTGGAGGAGGGCTGATGGAGGGATAGCGGGTGGAGGAGGGCTGGTGGTAGAGGGACAGCGGGTGGAGGAGGCTGATGGTGGAGGGACAGCGGGTGGAGCAGGGCTGATGGTGGTGGGACCGCGGGTGGAGGAGGCTGATGGTGGAGGGACAGCGGGTGGAGGAGGCTGATGATGGAGGGACAGCGGGTGGAGGAGGCTGATGGTGGAGGGACAGCGGGTGGAGGAGGCTGATGGTGGAGGGACAGCGGGTGGAGGAGGGCTGGTGGAGGTACAGCGGGTGGAGGAGGCTGATGGAGTCTCAGATGAGAGGGAAGCAGCAGCAGCAGCATCTCCTCTTCTTGGTGTATTTTTGGTTCATGGTTATTTTAACCCGCAATCCATTGTGTCCGAGTGTGTAATGCGCTTTATCATTTAAATGCGTGTAAAATATTCTCATCACACCGGATATTCTCATGTTAAAACATTTCAATTTGTGATTTTCATTTGGTCTTTGAAAGATGCTGTCTTGTTAATGTTTAATGCAATATACTGTAGCTGGATTATTTTAATTGGACCTCATTCACCAGATCCATCAGATCAGTTCTGTTACTGGGGGATCATGATGTTGCGGCTCTAATCTAATCTCTGGATTGCAGCACAGACCTGTAGTTTCTACAGATCATTGATATTGGAGATAGTGATAGGAGATCGATAAGTAGATAGGAGATGGTGAGACACTGCAACAAGTGATTTTGCGTTTGTCTTTTTAATGCACTTGAACTGTCAAAATTGTTCCTTCTGATGCAGCCAGGAGGGTCAAGAAGGTCACAGCTGCCAGTCACTCATCTGAAGTTTAAACAGCTTTCTATTTATCCAAGAATCGGACCCGTGACGTTTTTTAGGAACCAGAACATTAAGCAAAACATAAAAGATATGTGTCTTGGCCTGCATCATATTATCATACCTCATTCTCTCCTTTTCGTCGAGTCTCTGACCCGCCGGTGAGCAGATGCACTCACACAATACCAGCACCCGTTTACTCCAAAGAAAAAACACTGCTGCCTTAAGTACAAAATTGCTTCACATTTGCATGAAAATAACTTGCATCTGCTGTGATTGGCTGATGCACGGAGAGCATATTAATTTCCCGGACCATCCAATTAAAGTCCTGTTTCTCGGCGGAACCTGTGTATCAGTAGCATAACCTTCTCACATAATTATTCTAATATCCGTCTCTGCTTGACCCCCGAAAGGCCTCCCCACCACCACCCCCTGGCACCCCTGCTCGCTCGCCGGGGTGAAAATTGCCTCCTTGGTGAAGCAAACTGGCACTCAGCTGGGTTGATGATCACATACTGATTATGCTCCCCTAATTAACTCTGCTTTAATGACATATAGGCGGCGGCTGGCGTGCAATCAGCGCGTGAGACCCCGCGCCTCGCCGCTAAAGGGCAGCCGCTTTGTGGACGATGATGATGGTGATGGAGGAGGATTCTATTAGAGCTCCCTGCCTCTCTCGGTGTCAGGTGGAAACGGCTCTGGACGTCTAGATTTGGTGTCAATTGTAATTTTTTCCCTTCTTCTTCTGTTGAGTGAGAGACACGTCCCCTATATAGAGGCTTGATGTGTTGCCGCCGTCTAACTAGAACATCGGATGCAGCCATATATCCAATCCAGATACAGAAAGTGGTTTCAAAGTGGTTTCGGAAATGGTGTATTATTTCAGAAAGCAGAGAGACAGATTGGAGTAGCCGCTAGTAAGTCTACGTTTGGACGGGTGGAGAATATATAAAACATTAGGAATTCTGCTCGCGTAGCGGACTTCTGAGGAGACCCTCTGAGGAGATGCCGGCAGACGGACGGACCTCCTCCCAGACCTCCACCCAGTGGTCTGGTGGAGGCTGGGGCTCCTCTTTGTCCTCCACCACCACCACAAATACCACCAACACACACTCTGACTGGGAGAGAGTGGTGTGACAAGAGCGTCCTCTGTTGATAAGAAATAAACAAACTCTTGCGCCTCCTCCTCCTCCCCCCTCCCACCCCTCCTCCCCCTCCACTTTGTCTCTGAAGTGTGTGTGTGTGTGTGTGTGTGTGTGTGTGTGTGCGTGTGTTTGTGTGTGATTCCTATTTATTTTGTGTTTGCTATGTCACTACCACACACACACACACACACACACACACACACACACACACACACACCCGGACCCCCGGGGCTGCAGACTCACCCCTTGTATAACTTGAGGGGTTCTGACAGGTTGCTTCTCAGGCCCGCGGACTCTGTGACCTATTTCTTAATGAGTGAGGCGTTGCGCGGTTTGGCGGTGTGTGGGTCGTGCAGGACGCAGTGTCTCTCTCTCTCTCTCTTTCTCTCTCTCTCCCTCCTTAGAGCAAGCCCCATGACCCCACAGACCAGCTGGATAGTAGAGGGTCCACAGTGAGGGAAGGTTAATACTAAAACAAACACCCCACGTCTGTTGGTACACTCAGGGAGGAGCAGGGGGGTGATATCTATGAGGGTCAGTCAACTCACAGAGAGACATTATTATCTGTTGTGGTGTGTTTGTGCTCAAGTGTGTGTTGTGTGTGTGTGTGTGTGTGGCTGTGTGTGTGTGTTGTGTGTGTGTGTGGTGTGTGTGTGTGTGTGTGTGTGTGTGTGTGTGTGTGGCTGTGTGTTGTGTGTGTGGTGTGTGTGTGTGTGTGTGTGTGTGTGGTGTTGTGTGTGTGTGTGTGTGGGTGTGTGTGTGTGTGTGTGTGTGTGTGTGTGTGTGTGGCTGTGGGTGTGTGTGGCTGTGTGTGTGTGTGTGTGGCTGTGTGTGTGTGTGGCTGTGTGGTGTGTGTGTGTGTGTGTGTGTGTGTGTGTGTGTGTGTGTGTGTACGGCCGTGTGTGTGTGGGTGAGTCCCAGAGAAAGAAAGAAAGAAAAGCCAGAGAAAGAGAGAGAGACAGTTGGGATGAGACAGTGAGTGTGTGTGTATGTGTGTGTGAGAGTGTGTGTGTGTGTGTGTGTGTGTGTTGTGTGTGTGTGGTGTGTGTGTGTGTGTGTGTGTAGAGGGGGTCA
>PIJE02001769.1:30679-38179 GCA_002895965.2 Coryphaenoides rupestris
CACACAACACACACACACACACACACACACACACACACACACACACACACACACACACACACACACACACACACACACACACACACACACACACACACACACACACACGACCCCACCAACACGTGTTCCACTCACCCGGCCTGTCATGTCTGTCTCTGAGCGTGTGTGTGTGTGTGTGTGTGGGTTATATTCTCTTTCTATCTCCTACACTCTCTTTCTCTCTCTCTCTCTCTCCCTCTCTTCTCTCTCTCTCTCTCTCTCTCTCTCTCTCTCTCTCTCTCTCTCTTCTCTGATTCCACTGTGGAGCCAGCAGCTACAACGTGATAATGGTCTCTCCATGCCTCTAGTCATTATCACATAGAAAGTCGGTTTAAAGTCGTGTTTACTCAGAGAGGCGGAGTCCGGCAGTTATGGGTAGCCCACAGGCGTGTGTGTGTGTGTGTGTGTGTGTGTGTGTGTGTGTTGTGTGTGTGTGTGTGTGTGTGTGTGTGTGTTGTGTGTGTGTGGGTGGTGTGTGTGTGTGTGTTGTGTGTGGTGTTGTGTGTGTGTGTGTGCGCGTGCCGGGGTGCAAGCGTGCGCAATCTCTTGCCACGCCGACAACAACAAGTCAGCCATGAACAGCAAAGCGACTGTTCCTGCGCGATATCGGCCCGCTATCAGCTGTAGCCGCCGTGGCCGCGCGCAGGCGGAGATGTTTACCTGCATCGGGCGTAGCATACGGGAGCTAGATGCTATCACCTGCTACTACCTGCTCCCCCACTCAGCAGCCTCTTAATTCGCCGCTATGATGAACACGCCGTTGGCTGACGAACTAATCAGCATCGGCGTGATCTTCCGAAGGCAATTCTATACGTTTGTGTGTGTGTGTGTTGAGACAGCTGGATAGTAGAGGGTCTACAGTGAGGGGAGGTTAATACTAAAACAAACACCCCCACGTCTGTTGGTACACTCAGGGAGGAGCAGGGGGGGTGATATCTATGAGGGTCAGTCAACTCACAGAGAGACACATTATTATCTGTGTGTGTGTGTTTGTGCTCAAGTGTGTGTGTGTGTGTGTGTGTGTGTGTGTGTGTGTGTGTGTGTGTGTGTGTGTGTGTGTGTGTGTGTGTGTGTGTGTGTGTGTGTGTGTGTGTGTGTGTGTGTGTGTGTGTGTGTGTGTGTGTGTGTGTGTGTGTGTGTGTGTGTGTGTGGGTGTGTGTGTGTGTGTGTGTGTGTGTGTGTGTGTGTGTGTGTGTGTGTGTGTGTGTGTGTGTGTGTGTGTGTGTGTGTGTGGTGTGTGTGTGTGTGTGTGTGTGTGTGTGTGTGTGTGTGTGTGTGTGTGTGGGTGTGTGTGTGGGTGAGTCTGAGAAAGAAAGAAAGAAAAGCAGAGAAAGAGAGAGAGACAGTTGGATGAGAAGAGAGTGTGTGTGTATGTGTGTGTGAGAGTGTGTGTGTGTGTGTGTGTGTGTGTGTGTGTGTGTGTGTGTGTGTGTGTGTGTGTGTAGAGGGGGCAACACACAGCCTCAACACACAGCCTCAACACACAGCCTCAACACACAGCCTCAACACAGCCTCAACACACAGCCTCAACACACAGCCTCAACACACAGCCTCAACACAGCCTCAACACAGCCTCAACACAGCCTAAACACAGCCTGAACACAGCCTCAACACAGCCTGAACACAGCCTCCACACAGCCTCAACAAGAGGAGTAAAAGTGCTTCCGCCTCACTGTGTTCATCCTCATGGTGCCTGAGAGATGCAGCCTCTGATAAACTGCCGTGGACAAGAGATCTGGAGCGGTGGAATACGCCGATGATGAAAGAGTTTGAAAGTACTTTCTTCAATCTGGTCGATGATCGTCAGGGTGTCGGTTTCCCTGCTCTGTCTTGTCTGTCTGCATTTAAACCGTGCGCCAGGCTTGTCCGGGGCCTCCTGCATTATTCAGACGCTTCCGACGCGAGGAAGCGTCTTTCTTTTTTTTGACCTTGCGCGTTTATAAATGGGGTTACACGTTGGATACGTTTGTGAATAGGGCTGCTTATTCGGGGAAATGGCTTTTATGTAAAACATGTTGTGTTATATTTCCTTTGGATGTGCCACAGTGAGGCGAGCCACTGGATTCCGTCTTATTGTGGACTGTCAGCAGGTTGTCCTGACGACAGAACTACAGACTCATTCTAATGTGTTTTTTCTGTGTAGTTTTTGTCGAGAGTGACACAGTCCTGAAATTCCCGACATTCCCTCTCTCTCCGCGGCGAGCTTACCTCGGTTTGTGTCGCGTGGATGAGACAAGCCACCAGAGGTCTGTCTCGTGGAGAGATGTACCCCAAAATGGCCGATGTAAATAATGCATCAGCCGGCCTGAGCTTTCTGTAACGTTGTTCCTCGCGTAAAGAGCAGCTATTTCTTCCCGTCTTGCCAAACATAAACGTGGCTGAGATAAATCCACGGCCCTGGGAAGTCAGATGTGTGTGTGTGTGTGTGTTGCTTTCTGGTGTAGCCTTTAGCTGCTAACAAGGTAACAATGCTGCGACTCAGCGAAACAGAACGCTCTCTTGTAGAGAGAGGGGGGAGAGAGGGGAGAGAGAGGGGGGAGAGAGAGAGATCCTGCTGCCACTTTCATAACCAATTAAATGGGAAACATGACAGCAGCACATTTAAGAGGTCTGTGCTTGATGCACGGGGGAAACGTTCAACACAATACGTCTTCTGACTGCGTCGGCGGAACGCTGCGGTCGTGCCAGAAATAAATAATCTGCCGCAGAAAGCGCTGCATCATCGTTTAATGGCAAACGGAAACCGAGGTCACAGGAGGCAGTTGTCTCCCGGTTTTAAATACCCGTAGCGTTTTAATGGGAATGATCAGCTGGTCGGAGCAATGGGTGTCTCTAAAGAACAATTATTCTAGAAGTGTGACAGCCCAGAGTCCACGCACATGGACCCACAATTCCCTGTAATTGTCCGTGGAGATGTTGATCAATATGAAAGGTTTGCCTCCCTGCCCCGGGTGAGAGGGAAGGTAGGAGAGGGACGGAGGGAGGGGAGGAGAGGAGGAGGAAGAGGGGAGGGAGGAGGAGAAGTGGGGAGGGAGGAGGAGAAGTGCCCGGGCCAGGTTTGTGCTTGAAAGTGAGTGAATGAGATCGCTTCTCGTTGTCTTAATCTGCAACAAGTTGGAGGATGTACAGTAGGAGCTAAATGCTGTTAGGTGTCGCGGTCTCACAGAAGGTAGGCTCACTAATTCACTGTCTTTGACACGATCACAGAGGTGGATTCAACCTCCTCCCCGTCCTCCGTTAACGGAGGGCGGCAAAGATTAGAGCCGGCGTTAAGAATAGCCGTTCGTTCTCAAGCTTGTTTACAGATGCTCTAGTGCTTTGCAAGGACTTGTGTTGCTTTCTGCAGCCCCTGCAAGCCTTCAACTGTAACAACGCGTTTTAGTTAAACGGAACTTTCCTGATCTTCAACGGGCTTTCTATCTACATTTCAATGTGGCTCGTCTATGCAAATGAACAACGTTTACCTTTTCTCCAGTTTGCACCCGGATTTACCCGGATCACCCGGATCTCTATTTAAGATATATTAAGATATACTTATTTAAGATACTATAAATATACAAGTATAAATATAAGTGAGAATACAATACAATACAAAGTGAGAAGT
This sequence comes from Coryphaenoides rupestris, assembly GCA_002895965.2. Lineage (NCBI taxonomy): Eukaryota > Metazoa > Chordata > Actinopteri > Gadiformes > Macrouridae > Coryphaenoides > Coryphaenoides rupestris. The sequence continues at coordinate 34,323 of PIJE02001769.1, forward strand.
TTAACCGAGAGAGGGTTAAACTTCTCTCAAGAAACACTTGTGTATGTGACAATTAAACTTCTTGAACCTTGAATCTCGAAGTGTCCGAGAAGTTTAACCCTCTCTCTCTCGGACGCAACATTAGCTCAACATTAACCCTGCTGACGGTGTCCTGTCGCCGTGGCGTCAGAGTGAATCCAAAAAGGTTTTTTTAAAGTAACGGCGACAGCAAAAAAGCCGTAGATGAATATGTTGAAGATCATATATGACATACAACCACGCTTTTTTGGTTCTCTGCCCCTTTAATAACTCATCTCTTACGGATGAGGAGCACAATTAGCCAATTACTGTGTTTCTTCTTGTCACACTTTTTTTCGTTTTAATCTCTTTTATCTCTCAACACAGTCTTCAAAGCTGACGATTAACAGCCCAGACAGACAGATACACACACAGATACACACACAGATACACACACACTCACGCACTCACGAGTCACGCATCACGGAGCTGTCAATCACATTGTCTCCGCTCCGCCGGGCGCCGCGTGTTCCCGGCGTGTTCACCTGCACGGTGGAGTCAGCCTGCAGGACGACGCCAACCGGCGCCCGTTTCTAACGCTCACCTGCCATGTGGCACCCTGACCCCCTCCACACACACACACACACACACACACACACACACACACACGTGCACACACACATGCACACACACACACACACACACACACACACACACACACACACAAAGAGGGGGGATTTGCTCCTGAAACGGTTTGAAAAGAAAAAGAAAACGGGTCGAAGCAGTTAGGCAACGTGACACTGTTGACGTGCGCTGCCGACGCTAGCCGCCGACGCTAGCAAATACAAACAAACTGATGATCTACTGTGTGTTTTAGCTAACCCCCCCCCCGCCCCGCCCCTCCCCTCCCCTCCCAAAACACACACACACACACACACACACACACACACATCACATCTATACATACAGATGTACAGGCAACAGGCCCTATTGTGATTTCAACTCTATTCAGTCAGTGACAGGTCTTCTGAAGGACTGTATGTCTGTGAGCCCGGCTGCTGTGTGTGTTTGTACAGTACAGACAAGACAGACAGACAGACAGACAGACAGACAGACAGACAGTTCTGGCGCTTCATGAGGTGGGGGAGCAGCAGACAGGCATGCAGCGTGTCTGTCTGTCTGTCTGTCTGTCCTGTCCTGTCCTGTCGCTCCCGGGGCGCGAGCACCGAGGTAAACACCCCCCCTCCTGGTAGCCCCGCCTCTAAACCGCTCTCTGAGGCGGCCAATCATCACACACACTGGAAACACAAACACACAAACAAGCCCCACAAATACGTGTTTGTTTTGTTGGCTTGTTGACCATTGTTGTTCTAGCTGCTGTAGTATTGTGTTGTGTAGCCAGTGTTGTTGTGTTGTTGTCGTTAATCTCTTCCTGTACCTGTTTCACTTGTTAATTGACGATTGATTGATTGATTGATTGGAGGGGGGGGGGGGGGGGTTAAGACAAGCGATCTAATTACAGCGCGGGGCTATGGCATGGCATCATGGTTCGTTAGAGTTCGCACCTTTGGACGTCTCCGCAACCGGAAGACGAGACGAGACGACGTCGAGGATTGAGAATTCACCTCAATGAGCCCACATGGATCCTGGAATTACAACACAAGTCTCCACACTTCTGATCGAATGAGCGGCGAAGGAATGGAATCCACACGTGGAAGCCGACATGCTGGGCTCCTCCCACGCTCAGGGGTCACCAGGAGGTCACTTGAGAGTAGCACTCGATGTCGGTGCTGTGTCAGCCTGTGTGTGTTTGTGTGTGTGTGTGTGTGTGTGTGTGTGTGTGTGTGTGTGTGTGTGGTGTGTGTGTGTGTGTCTGCGGTGCAGAAAAAATAAACACACACACACACACACACACACACACACACACACACACACACGTACGTACACACACACACAGAGGAGGAAGGCCAGAGGTCTGTGCTTGTCTCACATAGCACTTAGTCATCCAGGAAGGAATGGAGGGAAGGGAGGGAGCGAGGTGGGTAGGACGGAGGGAGGAAGGAACCGCGGGTCTGACCGGGGAGCTCTGAGAGGCAGCGTTTGGCTAGCTGAGGTTTGGCTGTTAACAAAAAGCGCATGTTGTTTGAAGGCTTCTGTGACCGTTTGAACCAAATTAACCCATCTTCCTCCGAAACGATCTTCATCGTCTGCTGGTGCTCGTCCGAGGCGGCGGCGGCGACGCTGAAGCAAACAAATAAACAAACAAAACGCGTCGTCCAATCAGCTCACTTCAGCATGTTTATCTCTCTCTCACTTGTACCGCTGATAAAAGGCTGAATGAATGAAGAATGAAGAATAGTTTTTCTCTCCATTTCTTCTCTCGTCCCTTTTAACTGTCTGAACGCCTGCATGTTCTCCGCGGGGCCACGAGGCAGTCGATGTTTCGTTTTTTTACCGTTTCTCTCCTTCCTGTTATTGCACTTTTTCACTGGAGTGTGATTATATGTTTTGCCCGACGGTCCGCTCCGAGACGGGAAGCCGGCCGCGCTAGCCGCTGTTTAGCTTGGCCCCCGAGGACACCGGCCTCTGCAACCTTACTTTCTGTAAAGTCTGAATAGGAACTAATTGTGGCGCAAGGCACACATACCCCGGCTGCTTGGGTTACCCGCTTGTTACTGTTGTGTGTTGATACTCTTGCATATACTGACGATATGCGAGAGGGAATCTGTTTCATCGAGTCCTCCTCTCCTTCCTCCTCCTCCTCCTCCTCCTCCTCCTCCTCCTCGGTGGTGGTGGTTGCTGGCGGTCAGTTGGACGAGAGTGACGCTGTTCTCTGGGGGTTTATTTTGTGTTGTTGCTGTGCCACGTGACTTCTGCAGGGTGTGATGCAGCCCCGGAGGTTCAGAGGCTCCCTGCTGCCTCAGAGCCTCAGAACCTCAGAGTCTCAGAGCCTCAGAGTCTCAGAACCTCAGAACCTCAGAACCTCAGAACCTCAGAGTCTCAGAGTCTCAGAGTCTCAGAACCTCGCTGTGTGGCCGAGGATCACCGGGGGAACGTTCAAGCGTGACGTGAAGGCTGCTGCCTCGTCTCTGCGGTGACTCGCTCATCCTGGCCCGGCCGGCCGAGGTCCGGTCGTAAAGAGCACTTCTGTTCAATTTCTGTGATTTATTTCCTGTCTTTATTACTCTGTTCTCTTTCTTTTTATTGGCCCCGTTTCCCCCATTCTTAATGACAGCCTTTTTCTCTCTCTTTCCCTCTTTCCTTTTTAAAGTGCATGTCTCTCCGTTCTCTATGTTTCTCTCTCTCTCTCTCTCTCTCTCTCTCTCTCTCTCTCTCTCTCTCTGAGGGATCTGGTCCCAGGCTCCCTTACTTCCTTAACAATGCTAATTTTAATCATCTCTGCAGCACAGATTAGGCTTTGATCAAAATGAACTCTTTCCAGGAGCGAGTTTCAGCTCGTGCATGCATGTGTGTGCGTGTGCACGTGCGTACACGCATGTGTGTGTGGACATGTGTGTACACTTTCATGCGCGCACACACACACACACACACACACACACACACACACACACACACACACACACACACACACACACACACACGCATTACAGTCGCTACAAGCCTGTTGTGTTTCCTCTCGTCTAGACCCTCTCTGAGTCATTATTACCTGCTGGAGACCTCGGCCAACACACGTCCACTGACACACACACACACACACACTCTAACACACACACACACACACACATACACACACACACACACACACACACACACACAACCCATCCGCCAGACCGCTGCACACAGTAGAAAAAGCCCCTTGCTTTAACCCCCGGGGGTCTGTGAGAGCAGAGAGGCAGTAA
>PIJE02001769.1:43179-50679 GCA_002895965.2 Coryphaenoides rupestris
GTAACACGCGTTTTAGTTAAACGGGAACTTCCCTGATCTTCAACGGGCTTTCTATCTACATTTCAATGTGGCTCGTCTATGCAAATGAACAACGTTTACCTTTTCTCCATGTTGCACCCGGATCTACCTGGATCACCCGGATCTCTATTTAAGATATATTTAAGATATACTTATTTAAGATACTATAAATATACAAGTATAAATATAAGTGAGAATACAATACAATACAAAGTGAGAAGTTTAACCGAGAGAGGGTTAAACTTCTCTCAAGAAACACTTGTGTATGTGACAATTAAACTTCTTGAACCTTGAATCTCGAAGTGTCCGAGAAGTTTAACCCTCTCTCTCTCGGACGCAACATTAGCTCAACATTAACCCTGCTGACGGTGTCCTGTCGCCGTGGCGTCAGAGTGAATCCAAAAAGGTTTTTTTTAAAGTAACGGCGACAGCAAAAAAGCCGTAGATGAATATGTTGAAGATCATATATGACATACAACCACGCTTTTTTGGTTCTCTGCCCCTTTAATAACTCATCTCTTACGGATGAGGAGCACAATTAGCCAATTACTGTGTTTCTTCTTGTCACACTTTTTTTTCGTTTTAATCTCTTTTATCTCTCAACACGGTCTTCAAAGCTGACGATTAACAGCCCACAGACACACAGATACACACACAGATACACACACAGATACACACACACTCACGCACTCACGAGTCACGCACACACATCACGGAGCTGTCATCACATTGTCTCCGCTCCGCCGGGCGCCGCGTGTTCCCGGCGTGTTCACCTGCACACAGCACACATACGACCACACACGAGCACACACACACACGCCACACGCACACACACACACACACACCACACACACACACACACACACACACACACACACACACACGTGCACACACACATGCACACACACACACACACACACACACACACACACACACACACACAAAGAGGGGGGATTTGCTCCTGAAACGGTTTGAAAAGAAAAAGAAAACGGGTCGAAGCAGTTAGGCAACGTGACACTGTTGACGTGCGCTGCCGACGCTAGCCGCCGACGCTAGCAAATACAAACAAACTGATGATCTACTGTGTGTTTAGCTAACCCCCCCCCCCCCCCCTCCCCTCCCAAAACACACACACACACACACACACACACACACATACATCTATACATACAGATGTACAGGCAACAGGCCCTATTGTGATTTCAACTCTATTCAGTCAGTGACAGGTCTTCTAAAGGACTGTATGTCTGTGAGCCCGGCTGCTGTGTGTGTGTTTGTACAGTACAGACAGACAGACAGACAGACAGACAGACAGACAGACAGACAGACAGACAGTTCTGGTGCTTCATGAGGTGGGGGGAGCAGCAGACAGGCATTGCAGCGTGTCTGTCTGTCTGTCTGTCTGTCTGTCCTGTCCTGTCCTGTCGCTCCCCGGGGCGCGAGCACCAAGGTAAACACCCCCCCTCCTGGTAGCCCCGCCTCTAAACCGCTCTCTGAGGCGGCCAATCATCACACACACTGGAAACACAAACACACAAACAAGCCCCACAAATTTGTGTTTTGTTTTGTTGGCTTGTTGACCATTGTTGTTCTAGCTGCTGTAGTATTGTGTTGTGTAGCCAGTGTTGTTGTGTTGTTGTCGTTAATCTCTTCCTGTACCTGTTCACTTGTTAATTGACGATTGATTGATTGATTGATTGGAGGGGGGGGGTTAAGACAAGCGATCTAATTACAGCGCGGGGCTATGGCATGGCATCATGGTTCGTTAGAGTTCGCACCTTTGGACGTCTCCGCAACCGGAAGACGAGACGAGACGACGTCGAGGATTGAGAATTCACCTCAATGAGCCCACATGGATCCTGGAATTACACAACACAAGTCTCCACACTTCTGATCGAATGAGCGGCGAAGGAATGGAATCCACACGTGGAAGCCGACATGCTGGGCTCCTCCCACGCTCAGGGGTCACCAGGAGGTCACTTGAGAGTAGCACTCGATGTCGGTGCTGTGTCAGCCTGTGTGTGTTTTGTGTGTGTGTGTGTGTGTGTGTGTGTGTGTGTGTGTGTGTGTGTGGTGTGTGTGTGTGTGTCTGTGTGAGGAGAATAACCACACACACACACACACACACACACACACACACACACACACGTACACACACACACACACAGAGGAGGAAGGCCAGAGGTCTGTGCTTGTCTCACATAGCACTTAGTCATCCAGGAAGGAATGGAGGGAAGGGAGGGAGCGAGGTGGTAGGACGGAGGGAGGAAGGAACCGCGGGTCTGACCGGGGAGCTCTGAGAGGCAGCGTTTGGCTAGCTGAGGTTTGGCTGTTAACAAAAAGCGCATGTTGTTTGAAGGCTTCTGTGACCGTTTGAACCAAATTAACCCATCTTCCTCCGAAACGATCTTCATCGTCTGCTGGTGCTCGTCCGAGGCGGCGGCGGCGACGCTGAAGCAAACAAATAAACAAACAAAACGCGTCGTCCAATCAGCTCACTTCAGCATGTTTATCTCTCTCTCACTTGTACCGCTGATAAAAGGCTGAATGAATGAAGAATGAAGAATAGTTTTTCTCTCCATTTCTTCTCTCGTCCCTTTTAACCGTCTGAACGCCTGCATGTTCTCCGCGGGGCCACGAGGCAGTCGATGTTTCGTTTTTTTACCGTTTCTCTCCTTCCTGTTATTGCACTTTTTCACTGGAGTGTGATTATATGTTTTGCCCGACGGTCCGCTCCGAGACGGGAAGCCGGCCGCGCTAGCCGCTGTTTAGCTTGGCCCCCGAGGACACCGGCCTCTGCAACCTTACTTTCTGTAAAGTCTGAATAGGAACTAATTGTGGCGCAAGGCACACATACCCCGGCTGCTTGGGTTACCCGCTTGTTACTGTTGTGTGTTGATACTCTTGCATATACTGACGATATGCGAGAGGGAATCTGTTTCATCGAGTCCTCCTCTCCTTCCTCCTCCTCCTCCTCCTCCTCCTCCTCCTCCTCGGTGGTGGTGGTTGCTGGCGGTCAGTTGGACGAGAGTGACGCTGTTCTCTGGGGGTTTATTTTGTGTTGTTGCTGTGCCACGTGACTTCTGCAGGGTGTGATGCAGCCCCGGAGGTTCAGAGGCTCCCTGCTGCCTCAGAGCCTCAGAACCTCAGAGTCTCAGAGCCTCAGAGTCTCAGAACCTCAGAACCTCAGAACCTCAGAACCTCAGAGTCTCAGAGTCTCAGAGTCTCAGAACCTCGCTGTGTGGCCGAGGATCACCGGGGGAACGTTCAAGCGTGACGTGAAGGCTGCTGCCTCGTCTCTGCGGTGACTCGCTCATCCTGGCCCGGCCGGCCGAGGTCCGGTCGTAAAGAGCACTTCTGTTCAATTTCTGTGATTTATTTCCTGTCTTTATTACTCTGTTCTCTTTCTTTTTATTGGCCCCGTTTCCCCCATTCTTAATGACAGCCTTTTTCTCTCTCTTTCCCTCTTTCCTTTTTAAAGTGCATGTCTCTCCGTTCTCTATGTTTCTCTCTCTCTCTCTCTCTCTCTCTCTCTCTCTCTCTCTCTCTCTCTCCTCTCTCTCTCTCTCTGAGGGATCTGGTCCCAGGCTCCCTTACTTCCTTAACAATGCTAATTTTAATCATCTCTGCAGCACAGATTAGGCTTTGATCAAAATGAACTCTTTCCAGGAGCGAGTTTCAGCTCGTGCATGCATGTGTGTGCGTGTGCACGTGCGTACACGCATGTGTGTGTGGACATGTGTGTACACTTTCATGCGCGACACACACACACACACACACACACACACACACACACACACACACACACTGTGTGTGTGTATGTTGGGGTGCAGCTTAAATAGGCCACATGCGGATGGCTATAAACACATTCTCATCTTCAGTATATACACACACTTCACAGTGTACAGTATACAGTATATAATATATACAGTATATAATATATACTGTGTACTATATACAACAGGCTGCTGTCTCTCCAGAAGACGTCCTTCTCTTGCGGCCCACATGAAGTTACATGAACACATCTTTTCTTTTCTTTAAATTGCACCTTTTTATTACTCATTTTTATGCATACTTTGATATATATATTTTTCTAATTTGTTGTTTCTATACTATTACTCTCTGGCATTCTTGTGTCCTCGTGTCCTAGTGTCCTGGCGTCCTGGTGTCCTAGTGTCCTAGTGTCCTGGTGTCCTGGTGTCCTGGCATCCTAGCATCCTGGCGTCCTAGCATCCTAGCATCCTGGCGTCCTAGCATCCTGGCGTCCTAGCATCCTGGCGTCCTAGCGTCCTAGCATCCTGGCGTCCTAGCATCCTAGCGTCCTAGCATCCTGGTGTCCTAGCATCCTGGCTCCTAGCGTCCCGGTGTCCCGTCCCGTTGTGTGTGACGTAGAGCCTCCATGCTCTGCTGCCCCCCTCCCTCCCGGTCCCCGACACACACCAGCCGGGAGCAGCGGTGATGATGAGCACACGTTCTGCGCCTTCATGCTAATTGGATCGCAGATAATTGATTACAGCGTGGAGTCGGCACAGCGAGAGAGAGAGAGGGAGAGAGAGAGAGAGAGAGAGAGAGAGACCACACAGAGAGACAGAGAGAGAGAGAGAGAGAGAGAGAGAGAGAGAGAGAGGTGTGTCTGATCTGACTCTAATCCATTGATAAGTTTGGTTTTTTTCCAGCGCGAATCACAACAATCCTACGAGCTGTAGTACACTTTACAATTTGTTGTGACACATCAGTCAGGGTGTGTGTGCGCGTGTACAGTGTGTGTGTGTGTGTAGTCGTACAGTGCATGTGTGCACGTGTACAGTGTGTGTGTGTGTGTAGTCGTACAGTGCGTGTGTGCACGTGTACAGTGTGTGTGTGTGTGTAGTCGTACAGTGCGTGTGTGCACGTGTACAGTGTGTGTGTGTGTGTAGTCGTACAGTGCGTGTGTGCACGTGTACAGTGTGTGTGTGTGCACGTGTACAGTGTGTGTGTGTGTAGTCGTACAGTGTGTGTGTGCACGTGTACAGTGTGTGTGTGTGTAGTCGTACAGTGTGTGTGTGCACGTGTACAGTGTGTGTGTGTGCACGTGTACAGTGTGTGTGTGTGTAGTCATACAGTGTGTGTGTGCACGTGTACGTGTGTGTGTGTACACGTGTACAGTGTGTGTGTGTGCACGTGTACAGTGTGTGTGTGTGCACCATGTACAGTGTGTGTGTGTGCACCATGTACAGTGTGTGTGTGTGCACCATGTACAGTGTGTGTGTGTATGTGTGTGTGTGGGGGCGATCAGTAGGCATTCAGAGGGGAGATGCTAGCTGGAGCGCTATGCTACTAGCACTGTTCTCTGTCTCTGCTTTTTTTCTTTTGCACATCTCTCTATCTCTCTCTCTTCTCTCCATCTCCCTCCCTCTCTCTCAACTCTCCGTCTCCCTCCTTCTCTCCCTCCCTCCTCACTCCCTCCCTCCCTCCTCTCTCTCTATCTCTCTCTCTCCCTCATCTCTCCGTCTCCCTCCCTCTCTCTCATCTCTCGTCTCCCTCCTCTCTCCCTCCCTCTCCCCTCTCTCTCTCGCCTCTCCCTAACCCTCCGATCTCCCTCTCTCTCTCCCTCTATCTCCCTCTCCCTCTCTTCCTCCACCTGCCTATCTCTCCCCATCTCCCTCTCCCTCTCCCTACCCCTCCCCTCTCTCTCTCCCTCCTCTCTCTCCCCCTCCCTCTCCCTCTCTCTCTCCCCTCCTGAATGTGCCAGTTAGGACTGTGTAAATTTGCTCCAGATAATGGTGGCTTCCACAGTGCCAGCGTGTGGATTTGTGGCTGCAATGGCTTGTTACCCAGCTGGAGTACGAGATGCATGGCTTCCTCTTCTCCTCTCCCTCCCTCCCTCCCTCATATCCCTCCCTCCCTCCCTTCCTTCCTTCCTTCCTTCCTCTTCTTTCTCTTTCCTCTCCCTCCCTCTCTCTCCTCTCCCTCTCTTTCCGTCTCTCTCTCTCCCTCCCTCCCTCCCTCCCTCTCTCCCTCCCTCTCTCTCTCTCTCTCTCACTCTCTCTCTCTCTCTCTCCCTCTCTCTCGCTCTCTCTCATAATTATCTCACTTACACACACACACACACCAGCACACACACCCTCACCGAACCAATGGTGTGATGGTGGTGTGTGTTTCAGTCTCTCACGCTATGGACTCACTCGATCCGCCCTTCACGCCTCCTCGTTTATCCCCGCCCCCTCTCCTCTCCCCCCTCTCACTCGCCCCTCTCCTGGTGCCCGTCTCTCTCCTACGTCAGACTCCAACTTCACTGTCATGCAGAAGACCTGGCAGAGAGGGTGGTGTCAGTTTGTGTGTGTATGCATGTGTGTGTGCATGTGTGCGCGCATGTGTGTGTGTGCATGTGTGTGTGCATGTGTGTGTGTGTGCGTGTGTGTGTGTGTGTGTGGTGTGTGTGTGTGTGGTAGAGTCCAGTCTGGTGGAAGGGGTCGCAGCCGGATGCAGATAACCCACGCTCAGGGTGGAATCACATGATCACTTAAATACATACCTATATGCACACACACGCACACACACACACACACACACACTCACAGCTCCTCGGTTCCTGCGCTGAACCCATGTTTGTTCAGGGTGATATGTCGTTCCTATTCCCTCGCCGGTGGCTCACGTACTGTATGTCGTGTGGTTACCGTGACGACGCAGCAGCTCCGTGTAGCTAGCGACTCTCTCTCAACCGCCTCCCCCTCCCCCTCCACCCCTAGGCCGCCTCCCACCCCCCACCCCCCACCCCTCCACTTCCACCTGCGGTTCCCCAACTCATTTACCTGCTTGGAAGGAAAGCTCAGACCTTTAAGCCACCAAACAGCTCATCCGTAAAACTCTCCCAGCGACGGATGACTTTGTAACACACCGCCACACGTCCACACTCTCCTTGCCTCCTCTCCCTACCCCTCCCCTCTCTCTCTCCCTCCTCTCTCTCCCCCTCCCTCTCCCTCTCTCTCTCCCCTCCTGAATGTGCCAGTTAGGACTGTGTAAATTTGCTCCAGATAATGGTGGCTTCCACAGTGCCAGCGTGTGGATTTGTGGCTGCAATGGCTTGTTACCCAGCTGGAGTACGAGATGCATGGCTTCCTCTTCTCCTCTCCCTCCCTCCCTCCCTCATATCCCTCCCTCCCTCCCTTCCTTCCTTCTTCCTTCTTCTCTCCTTCTTTCCTCTCCTCCCCTCTCTCCCTCTCCCTCTCTTCTTCTCTCTCTCTCCCTCGCTCTCTCTCTCTCTCTCTCCTCTCTCTCTCTCTCTCTCCCTCGTGACATCGGTTTAGGCATCAAACACCAAGCGTTTAGTCGCGAGAGGCATGGATGTCCAAACTGCACTTATCTCGCGCTCAAACGCATTTTGCAGCCACGCACACAATAACCTCATAAGACGCTATTGCCCAATGATCCCTCTGTATGTATCTTGTGCTGGTGCACCTCTACTAGCTTCCCTACCGTTTTGGAGTTGGGGGGTTATTGCAT
>PIJE02001769.1:57826-62826 GCA_002895965.2 Coryphaenoides rupestris
CCACGACACGGGCCCCGAGGACGACAACAAGGCCTGCTACCCGCCTCTCATCGTGCAGCCCTGCTCGGAGCCGCTGGTGGCCACCAACAACGTCAACAAGCTGCTGCTTGGTCGACTAACTCGCAGAACCGCCTGCTGGCCTGCGGCAGCCTCTACCAGGGCGTCTGCAAGCTGCTGCGCTGGAGTGACCTCTTCATTCTGGTGGAGCCCTCGCACAAGAAGGAGCACTACCTGTCCAGCGTTCAACCAGACGGGCACCATGTTACGGCGTGATCGTGCCGTCGCAGGGCCAGGACGGCACGCTGTTCATCGGCACGGCCGTGGCGGGCAAGCAGGACTATTTCCCCACCATCTCCAGCCGCAAGCTGCCGCGCGACCCCGAGTCCTCGGCCATGCTCGACTACGAGCTGCACACCGACTTTGTGTCGTCGCTCATCAAGATCCCGTCGGACACGCTGGCGCTGGTGGCGCACTTTGACATCTTACTACGTGTTACGGCTTTCGCCAGCGGCGGCTCGTGTACTTCCTGACCGTGCAGCCGGAGACGCCGGAGACAGCATGTCGTCGGGCGGCTCGGCCGGCGACCTCTTCTACACGTCGCGCATCGTCCGCCTCTGCAAGGACGACCGCAAGTTCCACTCGTACGTGTCGCTGCCGGTGGGCTGCTTGTGCGCAACGGCGTGGAGTACCGCCTGCTGCAGGCCGCCCACCTGGGCAAGCCGGGCCGCGTGCTCGCCGCCGCGCTCAACATCAGGCGCGCAGGACGACGTGCTGTTCGCCGTGTTCGCCAAGGGCCAGAAGCAGTTCCAGCGGCCGCCCGACGACTCGGCGCTGTGCGTGTTCCACCATCCGGGACGTCAACGCCCGCATCAAGGAGCGCCTGCAAGTCCTGCTACCAGGGCGAGGGGCACCTGGAGCTCAACTGGGCTGCTGGGGAAGACGTGCAGTGCACCAAGGCGTTGAGTGTGAGCACCCGGGGGGTCCACACCACTGCTCACACACCACACTGTTCACCCTCCCTCATGCTCTCACTACAGGGGGGCCACCATGTGACTCCCATCATCACACAACACACATTTATCTCATCAAATGATATGACAACATTCCATATCAGCCTTTTCTTCCCAACCAATACATTATGATAATTTACATTTAGGGCATTGGCATAAGGCTTTTATTCAAAGCGACGTACAAGAAGTACATTTGTTGAAGGAGACAGCAATATATCACTGTGGTACATAAAGATAAGAATAGAGCAGGTTTAGAGCATTCATAGTTGCAAGGTTAATAGAACGAGTTTCATAATTGCTAGGTTGCCTGCATAATAGCTGAGATAAGAGCAGACGTGACGTTCTGAGTGCATTATGAACATCTCAGAACATACATACAATATGCTAAATGTCATACGTTAAGGAATGAAGGAAATTAATCATATGAATCGTGTGTGTATCAAGGAGGCCTTACCTGATATATCTTTATATTAGAGTTCTGAGATCCAGCTTCCTTCTCGTAGACCAGCATGTCACGATTCTGAAACCCAGACAACAGGCGACGGAGGTCTTAGAGCAGTGGTTCTCAACCCCTGGGTCGCGACCCTCGGGTGGGGTCGCGGGACATTAAAAATGGCTCGCCAAATTGTCTTGGGAATTTTTTTATCTTAAAACAAAATAAAATATAATAATACAAAAATAATGTTTACACTTTAAGATATTTGGCGGGACTTGGCGCAGATGCGGTGGGCCGGTTGGGGGGAAAGGGCCCAATACGTCGATCGCGATCGACCGGTCGATCGCAAAGGAAGTCCGGGTAGATCGCATGCCAAGAATGTAGTGGGGACGCTGGGGGACATGTCCCCACCAATATCCAGCGATATCCACCCCCCCCCCTCCCGGATCAGAACCGCGAATTAACGGAGCACCCCCCCCCCCCCCCCCCCTTTATATGAAGTATACTCGGGATATATTGATCATTTTTTAGTGTAGGTAGATCATTTTGGTCATTTTAAAAGTAGCTCGCAAGTTGAAAAAGTGTGGGCACCCCTGAATGAAGAGATTTAAGGGCCGGGCCTCGGACCAATTATCACATCATTACCATCACATTATCAACCTATATCACACACAGTCTACTGCTGCGCTGCTGCGTTAAACGCCGCTGCTGCTGCTGCTATTAATCACCGCGCAGCTACTCACTTCAGAAAATAAAATAAATAATTTAACCACCTACAAAATGCTTCAAACATTTTCCTAAAATAACTTAAAATTGAAATGAAACTAAATATAACCACTTATGCCATTAAAAGTGCTCAAATAAGGTCGGAAGTCTATAATTAGACCTGTCGCATATGGGCAACAAGTCTAGAACTATATGGGAGGTTAAAAAAATGTCGGGCTTAATTCGGGCCTGAGAGTTCTAATAATGGGGCGGGCCGGGCCGGGCCCTCACTCTCTAGGGCCAGGGCCGGGCCGGGCCCTCACTCTCTAGGGCCAGGGCCGGGCCAGGGACTACTTTCCAGGCCCGTGCATGCATCTATGGGTCGCCTGAGAAAAGGTTGAGAACCTCTACCTTAGAGGAGCCGTGGCTTGCGTTCCCTCTCAGCCCTCCTCTCCACCGCGGTCCGACCGGTCCGTGCTGAATGCCGGCGTTGACAGCTTTGCATCTTGTTATCACGCTGCATGCAATTATGCTCTAATTGCTGAGCGGCGTGGATATGGGAGAGCGGCCACTTCCCAGCCCACCTCAAGGAGAGATCTTCATATTACGGCGGCGGAGTGGATTGTTTCTCTTGGCGTCCACCAGAACAGAGCGATAATATTGTCCTTGAGCGCCGTAAAATAAATATAAATAAACTAGTTTAATAAACAGTTTGCCTGTTTAGTGGACAGACCTCGCCAATAATTGCGTAATCTGCTGCAAAGCCTCATAACTATTTATATATCTATACCTGTTGTCCATTAGCGTTACGTTTCTTTATTTGCATTCAGTGCCAGGACAACGTCGTGACTCAGAGTCTGAGTGCTGTAACTGCTGATAGGAATTAAAAGAAAATGGGGAAATAATGAACGATAATGACTCGCTCTTTGTCTGTGGAATGCTGCAGTGTGTGTGTGTGTGTGTGTGTGTGTGTGTGTGTGTGTGTGTGTGTGTGTGTGTGTGTGGTGTGTGTGTGTGTGTGTGTGTGTGTGTGGTGTGTGTGTGTGTGTGTGTGTGTGTGTCTGTGTGTGTGTGTGTGACGCCTTCCCAGTGTTCCTGGGGGGTTAATATATCTGGCTCCTCTTGTTTCCTCTGGCTGCTAATCCCCTCAGGACTCTCTATTGACCACTTTTATTAACATCACTGGGTTCCCCATTAGCGTGGTGTCAGAGGTGATTGCCAGGGTGGCGGTGGTGGTGGGGGGCGTTATCTGGGGCTGCCGGTGCTCTCGTTCATTAGCCCCCATGTGAGGGGTCGGGGGGGAGATCAGACGGGGAGAAAGAGGGGAGAAGGAGGTGGTGGGGGGGCAATGAAGGAGTCGGCAGGACTGAGGCCGGAATTTGAATCTCATCATCTCCCCCACAAGGGGTGGTGGTGGTGGTGATTGGATAGGTGGTGGTCGTCTTGGTGGTAGTGGTGGTGGTGGTGGAGGGGGTGGTGGTGGTGAGTTGGTGGTGGTGGTGGTGTTGGTGGTGGTGGTGGTGTTGGTGGTGGTGGTGATGGTGGTGGTGGTAGTGGCGGTGACGGTGGTGAAGATGGTGGTGGTGGTGGTGATTGGATAGGTGGTGGTCGTCTTGGTGGTAGTGGTGGTGGTGGTGGAGGGGGTGGTGGTGGTGAGGTGGTGGTGGTCTTGGTGTAGTGGTGGTGGTGTTGGTGGTGGTGATGGTGGTGATTGGATAGGTGGTGGTCGTCTTGGTGGTAGTGGTGGTGGTGGTGGAGGGGGTGGTGGTGGTGGTGGTGGTGGTGTTGGTGGTGGTGGTGGTGTTGGTGGTGGTGATGGTGGTGGTGGTAGTGGCGGTGACGGTGGTGAAGATGGTGGTGGTGGTGGTGATTGGAGAGGTAGTGGTGGTCTTGGTGGTAGTGGTGGTGGTGGTGGAGGGGGTGGTGGTGGTGAGGTGGTGGTGGTCTTGGTGGTAGTGTTGGTGGTGGTGTTGGTGGTGGTGATGGTGGTGGTGGTAGTGGCGGTGACGGTGGTTAAGATGGTGGTGGTGGTGGTTCAGGTCCTCTCCTCTTCATGTTCTGAAGGGCGTGCAGGACTCTGTAAGCCAGCCTCCTCCTAGCGAGGAGCAGATCCCGTTCCCTCGCCGCCAACACCACCGCTCTGCTCTCCTCTCAGCGCCAGAACAAACAGCCCCTCACCGTCTGAACCTCGGATCAGTCAGTCGGTCGGGCGCAACGAAAATACGCGGGAACCGAACGCCTGTTTGGCAGTCGATGCGCGGTCGATAAAGCCGTAGTGTATTGTATGGATTACGGCGATGGCTGTCGATGGATGAGGAAGTCTGAAAGCCCCAACAAACGAGACCCACCAGGGGTGGACGAGTCGGCCGTCCGCGAGAACCACGAGGCGGAGGAGGCGGAGGAGGCTCTGAGCGGCTCCTCCATGTTGTTGTTGTCCCAGGGCGGGAGAGAAACCACGTTTATTGACTCAACATGGACTATTCTCTCACTTTAACTCGTCTCGCGCCTCTGTGCTCAGAGGTTTAAGTAAGGGGACCTGCGGAGAATGTAATTAAGGCGAGGGGTTCCCTGCGCTTGCCTGAGTGCAGTACTTATAGACCTGGTGGCACATGCTGCCCATCCAGAGGCTCTCTGCTCTCTCTTCTCATGCTGACACACTGGAAGTCATTCATGAAGCCATGATAGTCAATCTGCAAGTAAAAATGAGTTGATTAATGATCAATTTGACAGATTTGGCACACATTTATGAAGTAAAAATATCAAACAGTGGTAGACATGGCACTATCTGTGTGCTTTTCCCTATTTCCGATTACAAGATTATGTTGGGTTTTTTTGCAGACCAATAAATA
>PIJE02001769.1:65326-67548 GCA_002895965.2 Coryphaenoides rupestris
TACGCTACGCTACGCATCGCTCCCCTCCTCCTCCTCCATCTATATGTTCCTGTGTTTCCGTTCTCCGTGCCAAGTCCTCTTGTCTGAATGACATCTTCATCCTCATCGCGTGCCAAATGTACAAACTAGGCATGAACGTACGTAGGACTCGGAGCTCTGCTAACTCTGCTGTACATGCATCGGTACGGCATTGGACAAACAAAACAACAACATGAAGTGAAAGGCTAAATTGTATCGCAGTCTCTCAATTTCAATTTCAATTTCAATTTAATTTCAATTTAAAGAGCTTTATTGCGCATGGGAAACGTACATTTACATTGCCAAAACGAGTGGTAACGTCTCCCTGTGTGTCTGCTCACACAGTTCAGCATCAGATTCTTCCTGATTATATTTTCTTCGATTTCTTCGATTTCTTCTATAATCCTGTGTTCTATTTTTAGAGGCTTCAGTTTTAGCTTCCTGCTTGTTGTCTTGTTGTTGTTGTTATTTATGTCCTCCCTGGGTCCCTTGCCCTCCTAACAACAACCTCCTCTCTCTGCGGCTGTGTTCCCGTCCCCCCCCCCCCTCTCTGCAGCCGTGCCCATCGACGACTCCTTCTGCGGCCTGGACATCAACCAGCCCCTGGGCGGCTCGCAGCTGGTCACCGGACACACGCTGTACACCGAGTCCCGGGACCGCATGACCTCCGTGACCTCCTACGTCTACAACGGCTACTGTGTGGCGTTTGTGGGCACCAAGAACGGGCGGCTGAAGAAGGTCAGTCCCGGTGGAACGACGCGAAGCTTCGCGCTGCTGTTGTTGTTGTTGTTGTTGTTGTTGTTGTTGTTTGTGTCAAGAAGAGATCACCGCTGCACATAGCCTAGCCACACTGCTATGCTGGCACTGAAGCTAGTCTTTAGCGCGGTAGCTTGAAGGCTACAGGAAGTGTGAGGTGGGCGTCTCTTCCGATGCCGATGACGCAGAGACATTAAGAGGGGAAAAAAGAAATGTCTTGGCTGGCATATTTACCGGCTGCTATCAATGTGTCACAGGCTTGCCGGTTAGCCCACTAGCTCGCCCCTGTGCCGCGGTGGCGGCTCTTAGCCTCTCCTCGTTCCGGCGAGCTATGCTATATATCGCCGCCGAATCACTCGGCTGGCCCCATTAATTTTAATAGGTACCGTTTTTAACGGTCACCCCCCCCACCCCCCCGCTGAGAGTCAAGAGCGGCGGCCGGCCGGCCCGTTGTGTAGACCTCCTCGGGGTCTCCGGACCGGAACACGATGCCGGGAGGCACCCGGACGAGGTTCGAGAGGTTTTTTAACAAAGGACGGATCTCTCAGTCCCGCGGTCGGCAGAAACAAGGCATCGGCTGCGACGATCGCTCACCGGAGAGAGAGAGAGAGAGAGAGAGAGAGAGAGAGAGAGAGAGAGAGAGAGAGAGCGGCAGCAAGTGAGAGCCTGGGCTCACTGCGCTGGTGACTCCGGGGCGGTTTGAATGTGCAATTTGGCCATGAGTAATTCCTGTGGTGTTTTATGTTTTACTAGTTAATTTAAAAGAGAGCTATTGAGTTGTTTTGGCACTTAGCCCCCACCCCCCACCGCCCATGCCGCCCGACTAACAGCTGAAGATTATACGGTCAATGTCCACCCTGTACTACAGTGTGTGTGTGGATGAGATGTGGGAGAGAGACGGCAGCGGCCCTGTGATTGGCTGAAGCGGCGCTGAAGCGGCTGCGGTTAAGACAGCCGTCTGAAGGATTTGTCAGCAGTCCTGCTCCGCTGGGACTCGCCAGCTCTTGAGTGACAGCATGAGTGTGTGTTTGTGTGTGTGTGTGTGTGTGTGTGTGTGTGTGCATGTGTGTGTGTGCGATCCTAGACATTCGATTTGGCCCCTCGCAGTTTTCTGCTGAGGTGAACATCCACACTCTCCACCACAATCAATCAGTCTCTCCGGGGGTGCCACACTAGATGCCACGGGGACCCGAGGAGACGGCCACTGGAACACGACAGTCGAGGGGGGGAGAACGGGGGGAGAGGAGAACGGGGGAGAGCGCGGGGAGGAGGGATGCGGGGGGGGGGGGAGGCAGGCTGCAGAATCACAGATTGGATTTTATATATTCTAACATCAGGCGGACGCATCCCTCCCTCTCTCCCTCCCTCCCTCCCTCCCGACGTGTGAACATCACACGTCTAATGTGTCTGATTGCCTTTCCTGCAGCTTGTCACACTACACTGAAGTC
>PIJE02001769.1:67909-75409 GCA_002895965.2 Coryphaenoides rupestris
GGGTCGAGGGAGGGAGGCCGCGGGTCGAGGGAGGAGGAGGAAGGCGGGGAGGCGACTTCAGACAGATCGGAAAGCTCGCCTCTCCTCCTCTCTCACCTCTCTCACCTTCCCCCCTCCTCCTCCTCCCTCCCCCCCTCCCTCCCCCCCCCCCCCCCCCCCCCCCTCCCTCCCCCCTCCTCCCTCCCTCCCCCCTCCCCCCCCCCTCCCTCCTCCCTCCCTCCTCTCCCCCCCTCCCCCCTCCTCTCCTCCCTCCCTCCTCCTTCCTCTCCTCCTCCCTCCCTCCTCCCTCTCTCTCCCCCCCCCCCCCCTCTCTCCTCCCCTCAGGTCCTCAGTTCCTCAGCGAAGGTGCTGTTGCCAAGAAGCCACCAGTCACCAGGAGCACCAGACTATTGCTGCACCACCCTGCTGCACCCTGCTCCACCCTGCTCCACCCTGCTCCACCAGTCTCCATCCTGTTGCTCCACCGTACTCCACCCTGCTGCACCCTGCTCCACCCTGCTCCACCCTCCTCCACCATGCTCCACCAGTCTCCACCCTGCTGCTCCACCCTGCTCCAGCAGAAACAGGTGGATAACTCGATGTTGGGGAAGGGAAGGAGGGATGAGGAGGGATGAGGAGGGTGAGGAGGGATGAGGAGAGGTGAGGAGGGATGAGGGATGAGGAGGGTGAGGAGGGTGAGAGGGGAGGAAGGTGAGGAGGGTGAGGAGAGGGTGAGGAGGGTGAGGGTGGAGGGGGAGGGTGAGGAGGGTGAGGAGGGTGAGGAGGGTGAGGAGGGTGAGGAGAGGTGGAGGGGGAGAGGTGAGGAGGGATGAGGAGGGGTGAGGAGGGATGAGGAGGGATGAGGAGGGGTGAGGAGGGGAGGAGGGGTGAGGTAGGGATGAGGAGGGGTGAGGAGGGTGAGGAGGGGTGAGAGGGGTGAGGGGGGTGGTGAGGAGGGATGAGGAGGGATGAGGAGGGATGAGGAGGGGTGAGGAGGGGTGAGGAGGGATGAGGAGGGGTGAGGAGGGTGAGGAGGGATGAGGAGGGGTGAGGAGGGGTGAGGAGGGGTGAGGTAGGGCAGGCACATTTTGGGACCGGAGCCAATCCAATTACAGCCAGCAGCGCCCCGGGTCTCTGGGGGCACAACATTTGTTTTTGCTTCTCTTTCCCCTCCTCGTCTGGACAGCGTAGAGGCGGAGTAGAGGCAGAGTAGAGTCAGAGGTAGAGGCAGAGTAGAGTCAGAGTAGAGTCAGAGGTAGAGGCAGAGTAGAGGCAGAGTAGAGTCAGAGGTAGAGGCAGAGTAGAGGCAGAGTAGAGTCAGAGTAGAGGCAGAGTAGAGGCAGAGTAGAGTCAGAGGTAGAGGCAGAGTAGAGGAGGTAGAGGCAGAGTAGAGTCAGAGGTAGAGGCAGAGTAGAGGCAGAGTAGAGTCAGAGGTAGAGGCAGAGTAGAGTCAGAGGTAGAGGCAGAGTAGAGGCAGAGTAGAGTCAGAGGTAGGCAGAGTAGAGTCAGAGGTAGAGGCAGAGTAGAGGCAGAGTAGAGTTCAGTTAGAGTGCAGTATCATGTTCTAGACCTAGTAGTGCTCGGTTCTCGCTCTGTTTCCTACCTCTCCTCTTCTCTCTCTCTTCTCTCTTCTCCTCCATCCTCTCCTCTCTCTTCTCTCCTCTCTTCTCTCCTCTCTCCTCTCTCTCCTCTTCTCTCTCCTCTCTCCTCTTCTCCTCCTATCTCTCTTCTCTCTTCTCTTCTCTTCTCTTTCCCTCTCTCTTCCCTCTCTCCTCCCTCTCCTCCCCTCCCTCTTCCTCTCCCTCCCTCTCCTCCCCTCTCCTCTCCTTTCTTTCCTCCCCTCTCCTTCTCCTCTCCCCCCCCCCCCCTCCTCCTCTCTCCCTCTTCCTCCCCCTCCCCCTCTCTTCTCTCTCTTGTGTGTGTGTGTGTGTGTGTGACCACCTCTGTGTGTGTGTGTGTGTGTGTGTGTGTGAGCTGTGTGTGTGTGTGACCGTGTGTACCTCTCTCTCTCTGTGTGTGTGTCCCTCTCTCAGAGTCATGCTGACTTTCTCATGTGTTTGAACACACACACACACACGCACACACACACACACACACACACACACACACACACACCACCACACACACACACACACACCACGACTGCCACCCTCCTCTGAAGCCCAACAGTCCATTTAAGGAGCAGCAGCAGAAAGGTTGAGGACAACACGAAGGTGGTGGAGGTCTCTCCTTGAGAGTTGAACGTTGACTCCGTTCTCAGGGTCAACGTTCCTGCCGTCCATGTGGGTGTCTTCCATGCGTCCTGGAGAGCAGGTAGTGGAGAGAAGACCCACGGATGCCCTCGTACGCCGGGCTGCGCGTTACAAAGGAATTGCGTCATCATCTGTTCTCGCTGAAGCACAGATAAGCGCAGCAATCGGTGGGCAGGTGGCGAGGAGGGCATCATGCATTAAACATTTCATGGAAGGCACGGCTGCACATGTGAAATGTTGGATGTTGTTTGTGGTGTTTACACCGGGCTCCTCCTGACGCCACTTCTAACTCACCGTTGGAATTGTTTAACGAGGCCGTCGGGCGCATGAGCTGATTCACCGGGTCACCGCGTGACCCTGACCAAGGGGCCCTGACCGGGAGCTGGGCCCGGAGCCGGGGCCGGGAGCCAGCCAGGAGGCTTGGGGCCGCTTGGGTGCTTTCGCTCGCGGCTGAGTCCAGGGATAGCAGCTGATCACAACACGTTGAGCCAGCAACTTAAAAGGCTCGTTGAGGCCGGCAGCTGCTCTGAGACCCCGGTGCAGAAGTCCTTTACTAGCCTGTGTGTGTGTAGACCTGTGTGTGTGTGTGTGTAGAGGGAGTCTTTTCAAAGGGACTGTCCAGAAGGGACTCACCTGCCCCCCCACTCAGAAGACAGCAGCTGTCTCTCAGCTGACCTTGTGTCTCAGTGTTCTCAGTGTTCTCAGTGTTCTCAGTGTTCTCAGTGTTCTCAGTGTGTGATGGAGCCATTCTCTGGACCCATGGACTGAGGATGAGGAGTAGGTGGGGGGTTAGCGGACCAAATAAACTAACACACACACACACAAGGAGAGCGGGAGGGAGCAGACGAGCACAATGGGTTAATTAGACAGACTGACAGACATACCTGCATACAGACAGACCTTCAGACAGACAGACCTTCAGACAGACAGGCAGACAGACAGGCAGGCAGACGGACAGACAGACAGACAGACAGACTGACAGACATACCTGCATACAGACAGACAGACAGACAGACCTTCAGACAGACAGGCAGACAGACAGGCAGACAGACAGACAGACAGACAGACAGACAGACATACCTGCATACAGACAGACAGACCTTCAGAAAGACAGACAGACAGACAGACCTTCAGACAGACAGGCAGACAGAGACAGACAGACAGACAGACAAACAGTCAGACAGAGAGATAGAGAGAGACAGCGTGGCTCTAACAAGGATGGGGGTTGGTGTCTTAGCAACAGCTGAGGCCCATGGCAACAGTGAGATGGACGCGTGGCTGTTGGTCCCGGGCGGGGGGGGGACTCATCACCTGTTCTACATTGACAGCCCCACTGGTCCCTGGTCACACATGGACACACATGGACACACATGGTCACACATGGACACACAGACACCTGTTGTCTTGTTAAAGCCTCTTTCCACGTTTGCAAAATTGCTCGGCGGTAAATCTCTTCTAAAATATCTAAATACATAAAGACGTTAAGCCATCTCCACGTCGTTCCGCACGTGGCCATTAACCTCGAGCTGGAACGTGAACACAAATCTATTAAGACTGCTCCATGCTGCCATAATCACCACAAGGTATGAGTTGCTCTTTGCGAGACAATTATGGCTTTTCATTGAATTTGTCGGATATTGACAGCTGCATTCGCATTGAATGAACGCTGAGGCACACAACAGATAATTGTGTCCCCTTTCTAAATCATTTGCGCGGTTTTCTCATTCTGCCTCTGACTAATATTTACCTGTTAATCACTTAGATAAAGAAAAAATACAATTACTCGCTGCAGTCTGGCTAGAAAGGCATAATTACTAAAGGTTAGCGAAATGGACGGGTTTTCACCGGGGAAACGACAACTCTGGCAGAACACGTTCCTCCAGATTCACATCCAATCTTACACCTCTTAAGTCTCTCACATCCATTGTTGTCCTGCGGATATCAGCTCAGAGCCTAGAATGTGCGCACCGATAAGACTCCGGGGAAGTTAGAGAACAGAACGTTCCCCACGCTGACACCTTCTCTCGCCCAGAGAGACCCAATGTCCCCGAGAATCACAGCAGAATCACAGCGGAGTCTCTTTGTGTCTCTTTGTGTCTCTTTGTCCTAAGAAATGCCGCCAAAAGTAATGTCCTCGCTCTGTGTGCACCTGAACCGCGGAGATTGGCCGTGTGCGTGACCACCATGAGAATTAACCGCTCACACAGCTCCACAGTGTCCGGGGTGACGACCGTCCATTATCTCCTCCCGCTGTGAACGCCTAAAGCCCGTCTTTGTGGAGAACAGAGTCTGATCATCAAACGCTCAAACGAGAGGCCCTCGAGGGAACCTGAGTGGAGGCGTGGCGGCGGTGGCATCGGTGGCGGCGGTGGCGGAGGGGGGACTCGGCCCATCTGTACAAAGTATTAGCGGCGAGCAGAGCTCCGTCCGTGCTGCTGGCATCTGCTAAGCTGCTTAGCGGAGGAGCGTAGCATAGCGTAGCGTAGCGCAGCAGAGCGGAAGCGAAAGCACATAGAAGCGTCGTGTCGTGTTTCTGAGGGGGAAGTCGCTCACATAAAAAATATTTCGGGTTTGTAAGTCTGGACGAGAGCTTGTCTAGTTTTTTGTTCGGTGTTTTTGTACATGGTGTGTGTTCGTGTGTGTGTGTGTTCGTGTGTGTGGTGGACGTGTGTGTGTGGACTGAGAGGTGGTCCACACTAGGCGATCGGGCCCTTCAGGCTATCCCTCCCTCTTAACCCCTCTGGGGTCCGCTAGAGGTGTAGTGGCCCCAGGCACGGTGGCCCCTTCCATTCCATTCCATTCTCTCATGGCTGTCGTCAGACTTGGCCCGGATCTGATCCAGACCTGGCCCGGATCTGATCCAGACCTGGCCCATACCTGGCCCAAATCTATCCCAGACCTGGCTCGGACCTGGCCCAGATCTGGCCCGGATCTATCCCAGACCTGGCTCGGGTCTGGGCCAGATCAGGGCCAGATCTGGGCCAGGTCCGAGCCAGGTCTGGGATAGATTTGGGCTGCCGGCTACACTAAACACTTCACTGTTTAAAGGCCGGCAGAAGACAGAGAGTCCCCCCTCTGAGCCATTCATCCTACTTTCATATCTCTTTTCCACTCTCGGCCTTCCTCTCTCGCTGATTTACTGCCTCTCTCACTCTCACTCGCTCTCTCTTTTATTGGTGGGACAACGGACCGGCCATAGTACACCTTCTCTTTGTTGTGGTCCCCTACTCTCTCTCTCTCTCTCTCTCTCTCTCCCTCTCTCTCTCCTCTCTCTCTCTCTCTCTCTCTCTTTCATTCTTCCTTCCATTTCTTTCTGTCCCTCGTCCGTGTGCAGCTCAGATCTCTGGTTCCCCGCGGTGATCTCATTAATCACCTTCAGACGGCTCTCGGTTGCTCCGTCGATGTCACCCACTCCATTTGAGGCGACCACCATAATTCACGGCTGCTTTCTGCTCCGGTGTCTCCGAGGAAGTCACTTTATTTTATTATCAATCAACAACGGGGGGAAATAATATGTTAGCACAGTTCACACATTTCTACCGTGCGTGGAATCAGCACACGCTGGCTTATTTCAACGGGCGCAGGATGTGGGATGTATACAGTTTGGACACGTCGACGTCCGTGTTGCCAAATCCTAGACATGAATCACATATGCTGAATTATTCATTTGGATTTGCTTCAGTGTTTAGAATTGCGTGTTTATATACACAGTATACGAGTCGTGAAGCAATTGCAGTCGTACTCATGCTATAATCTGCACACGATTCATGAAGCTTTTGGCTGCGGTAACAAGTACGAGTCTGCGGAGTCAGAGAAGCAGGAGGCCTCTTCTTCAGTGAAGAGGAGGGACGACTCAAAGACCCAAATCCCTCCCGCGGATCCTGGGAGCTGCACGTCGGTGTTGGCAGCGGCTGCAGCCAGCAGGGTGCCTGCCCGGCCTCAGCGGTGTCGTCGGGATTAGGAGACCACATGAGAATGACCCCTGGATGAATACCTCTGGATAAATACCCCCGGATCAACCTGGCGCAGAGCCTCGCTTTCCAAAAACTTTATGGGAAAGTCTGCCATTGTGCAAACATTTTAGTTTTTGTATTATTAACAACTATTTATTTGTATAGTCTGAGCATGGAAAGATCCCCTCTTGGCAGCGAGGCAACACAAGCATGTTGAGCACATTATGCACGGGAGGAGATGTGTTGGAGTGAAGGGCAGCCCGCCAGCCCCTCGGTATTCCAGCCTCGTCTGCAGCCCACGCGGGCACCGCAGGGGGGGCGTCGTTTGAAATTCATAGAAATTCTTTATCAGTTTTCACGTCGCCGCCGCTATTGATCTGCTGCTATGGAAACGGTCTGGCGTGTCTGTCATGCCGGAGGAGGAGGAGGTCGGTGGGTGATCACGTGACTTTGCACCGTTTGCACCAATCAAGTGCGTTGCTATAAAGACGGAGAGCAGAGTAACTCTGGGTTGATCAAAGCTCGTTTCCATCGCTTCACTTCAAGGAAGCTCCTTAAGCCAGTGGGAGCCGAGGGCGTTCTGAGCCTGCTTTCCTCTCCCAGACAGTGGGCTCCATAAAGACACGATTAGCAAACAATCACATGTTGTACACGGCTCACCAAGACGCCACTCTCGCTTTTTTTCTAGTTTTTTTCCCCCTTGTTTATCCAGATGTGCTTGTGACGTCTATGTGCTGCAGTACCACTGGAGCCCACTGGAGGTGCTCTGTTGTGAATTGGTGCAGGTTAACGCGTTTTAGCTAATGCCTTTCTCAGGCTCAGGTGACACGCACACAGGAGCAGATGTGTGTGTACGGAACACTGTTGTGTTGTCAGCACACTAAACAACAAGACAACAACTTACCGACTTAACAAAGTTTGTCAAGTTTCTTCAAGTTCTTCATCAGTGACACCTCGGGACACGTAGACGTGATGTGAAGTCACCGTCTGAATGACGTTTGCATCGGGAGTACATACCAACAAAATGGGTCCTGAGTTGCCAGATAAAAGTTGGAGCCCTGAGGCTGTGGCAGCAGCTTGTTTACACGCTCCCCGAATAATTCCCAACTTGGCACCCGGAGCGGTGGCTCCCGTCCAGGGACCCGGGCTCTGCTCATCTTATTATATCTCACTTAGCGGGAGTGCTAAGCCATCGTAAAGCACAGCTCTGGTTCTGCACGCATGCGGTCATGTGCTACCCCGGCCCGGCCCGGCCCCGGCCACTCCTCAGGTAACTTTCAGTGGGGCCTGACTTTCTGGACTTTCCTGACTTTTGT
>PIJE02001769.1:80409-82703 GCA_002895965.2 Coryphaenoides rupestris
AAGTTCTGCTGTAACACAGTAGGACTGATCAGAGGTTCTGCTGTAACACAGTAGGACTGATCAGAGGTTCTGCTGTAACACAGTAGGACTGATCAGAGGTTCTGCTGTAACACAGTAGGACCGATCAGAGGTTCTGCTGTAACACAGTAGGACTGATCAGAGGTTCTGCTGTAACACAGTAGGACCGATCAGAGGTTCTGCTGTAACACAGTAGGACCGATCAGAGGTTCTGCTGTAACACAGTAGGACTGATCAGAGGTTCTGCTGTAACACAGTAGGACTGCTGGATCAGAAGTTCTGTTGTAACACAGTAGGACTGATCAGAGGTTCTGCTGTAACACAGAGGAACCTACCAGAGGAAGCTCTCAGAGGAACCTACCAGAGGAACCTACCAGAGGAACCTACCAGAGGAAGCTCTCAGAATCCTCCCTCTGTTTCTGCCTTCCGGACGCTGGGAAAAGCTGCGCCTCTCTCTCTCCCTGCAGATCCTCCACATCTCCGCACAATTCTCACATATCTCCTGCGATGTCGTCACACCTTTCCCCCGCATGTCTGTCTGCACTTTCACAGTTTCTCTATGGAGCCTAAACCTATTTTCATGCCATTACACACTCTGACTCCCATGGGAGCTGCCAGCGAACGAGGAGATCAGAGGAGATCTCATACAGTATATATATATACATATACATTTATATATATATATGTATGTATATACTATGATGCCTCAACCCTCAGGGACCTATTGTCATTAACCTATTGTCTTCTCCACACGCCTCCGGTGAAGAGAGCGAGAGACACCTGGTTGCTCGGCTGGCGGGAGGAGGAGGAGGAGGACGAGGACGAGGAGGAGGAGGGGAGGCGACAAGTCCACTCTCATTCTCCTTGTTCCTTTATCGACGGCCAGCCCTCGCTCGGCGCTGAATGTACAGATGCGGTCTTTACAGTTTAAACGTTAGCACACCGCCATGGCGGTTTGGTTTACGATGTGTGCGGCATTATGGCTGTCATGTTGCTTGAGTCATTTCATGTAGACTCGTGAGCAACAACGAGGGGCCTGCATAATAACATGATGTCGGAAAACCTAAGGATTCATTCCTGCGTCGCTCCGCACACTGAAGTTCCGGCCGCTTTAAAAAGAAGCAAATAAATGGTTCCCAGAAACCCGCGGTATGAACACGGGCAGCACTACAGTACAGTACACTACATAATGCGCTATTCATATTCACCACAGTCCATTCGGCTGCCAGGCCGGCGTAAGCCTTTCGGTACGCTCGCAGATTAGCCTGCCGTGCTCTCGGGGGGTCAGGCCCCGCATTCGGGATCCGCTCTGAAATACGGACGGGAGTCCATGCAGTCGACAGTCCCACAGCTTAAATCTGCTTTGCCCTGCGGTTGTGTTGGTGGTGAGGGGAGGAGGGGAGGAGGGGGGGGGGGTGGCAATAGCATCCTCAATCCTGCCCTCATCCTCCAGGGGGCTTCTGGGTAATCTGCCTGGTTGGGGGAGGTGGGGCTTAGCCTCTGTGCATGCCACTACACACCAGGACGCAACACGTGTGTGACAGCAGATACTGTAGTGATGGGGTCCCGGCGTAACTCCGCCCCCCCCGCTGGGTGTGGCTGCTGGAGTGTCATCGTCTCCACCCCCCCCACACACACACACACACACACACACACACAAGAGACACACACACACACACACACACACACACACCAACAAACACACACAACACACACACACACAGAGACACCACACACACACACACACACACACACACACACCACACACACGACACACACACACACACACGAAATTCACATGTTGAACCATAGCCGGTGTGTAATCCAGCTCTGGTCTTCGCCGAGAGAGAGAGAGAGAGAGAGAGAGAGAGAGAGAGAGAGAGAGAGAGAGAGAGAGAGAGACTATACGGTCTACAAGCTGTCTTTTGGATTTCAATAAGGAGTTAGAATTCACTTATCTTGTACGCGCACACACACATAAACATACACACACACACAGTTCTCTGGAGGATGCCAGAGGTCAGAGGTCAGAGGTCAGTGTTGGGGGGGGGGGGGGGGGTGGAGACGATGACACTCCAGCAGCCACACCCAGCGGGGGGGGCGGAGTTACGCCGGGACCCCATCACTACAGTATCTGCTGTCACACACGTGTTGCGTCCTGGTGTGTAGTGGCATGCACAGAGGCTAAGCCCCACCTCCCCCAACCAGGCAGATTACCCAGAAGCCCCCTGGAGGATGAGGGCAGGATTGAGGATGCTATTGCCACCCCCCCCCTC
>PIJE02001770.1:4591-103374 GCA_002895965.2 Coryphaenoides rupestris
CCAATCACTCATCTTCATTCTCATTCTTTGCATTTAACATGTGTAGATACAGCCAAAGCGACACCACAATACACAACATTTAATCGCTGCTTGTTCCAATAAGGACATTTGTTTTACTGTTTCTTAAACACACACACACACACACACACATGCATTACTCATAATTCCATCATTCAATAGAAAACAGCCAACGTCTAATTATGCATACATTAGCATGATTATGCTATTGTTCTAGTAAACTGTCATATTGTACTGTTGCAGTGCAGTCCAATTTGGCATACACACTTGCATATGCATTACATTGATTGTTTTCTTTTAAACCATGCTGCTCTGATTCAGTTTTTTCCATTAAAGGAACTAAATGTATTTTCTTCATTAATGAATTCAACATATTCTCGGGTTCTACTGCGTCTTCTCACTAAACACGAACAAATGAAAGTCATTCATTCCAAATGTCACGTCTAATAATGCAAAGGCTTATCTGTTGTTCCCTCCCCCCCAACTATGAAATTTGAAATGATTCATCTTTGCTTTTTTGAAATGTCTTGTATTGTCATGTTTAGTTTGTCATGTTTAGTTTGTCATGTTTGTCCAATTGAAATACTTTTTCAGAGTCACGGTATGACATTTGGATGCCAACACACACACACACACACACACACAGTCACACACCCACACAAACATTCATACACACGTTACCCGGTCATGATGGGAGGAATGGAAAATCTAATTTTATGAAATGAAAATAGTTTGGTTGTGTTTGCTGCATACCAGTGTGGTACACCACAAACAGGACCAAGATATTTCCCAAGGTTCTTCTCACTAATGTATTACTTCAAGTCATATCAAATGTTGGCCTTTTTATTATTCATCAACCGGAATAACCCCTCGCACCTGCAAAAACCCAATAGGGACATCATCTGCTGCTCATTTTCTGTGGTTTGTTGTTTTATATGTTTAATATATGTTGTAGGAGACCCACAACAGTGGACAGTTTTTTTCTTTCTCTTTTTCTTTGCTGTACACAATAATATCCTTAATTCCTATTCCATTATTTTAGATTGCAATGATAAAAAAGTATATATATATATATATATATAAATATTCCTGCTTGAGATTGAGATTACTTTTTTCTAAGTTGAAGAAGAATCGTTCCGTGTTCCCGTCAACCAGCAGACAGTGGTTGTCAGGTACGACATGTTGAGTGAAGGAACAACCACTTCCCACACTCAGTTTGGGAACCCACAGTAGACAGTGAGTTACTTTTTATAGCCTGTTGCCATAGAAACCGTCAGTGGTGGGGTGGTTAGGTGGAGCAAGCAGTGGTGATGGTGGTGGTGTGGTTAGGACTATTCTCAACATGCCTCCACTCCCCCCCCCCACCCCCTCTCTGATTGTCTCTTTGTTTTTTGGATGAGCAATCAATGTCTTGTCTCAAAGATGAAGAACAGTGACATTTACCGAATGTCTTATTTTTAATGTCATTTGTAAAAGATGAAAGACGTAAAAGATATATAAACGTAAAAGAGTTTGCCGTCACCAGCCCAGTTATGCCCAGACGTCGCCTTACTTCGTTCGGACACCTAATCATACACACAAAGGAACGAGGAACAAGGGATCCGACAAGGAACCTTTTAAATATTTACACCACCCGACTATATCTCCTTGAGGAAGATAACATGCCCACATGGCTGTTGCAACAGCATATGTTATACAGTTGAAACAGAAGAATGACTTCCAGGCCTAATATGAATAATGTGAGAGATACCAACAAGTGGAACCTAATTAATTTCTCTTTTTATCAAAGCAGGGTCAAAACATTCATCTGTAAATTCAGTCATTGTCGGACAGAGCTTTCCTCACAAGCGTCGGTGCAATTAACGTTGTCATCTCCATACAGGGAAAAATGGTTTTGAATGAATTGTATAAATATATATATATTTTTATCTCTTCTTTTTAGTTGGACGCTGACCGAGATGAAGAGGAGGTTTTCAGTGACATCAGTATGACTTTGGACAACAAACTTTCCCTTCCAAATCACCGGTAGCAGGTGAGTGTAAATGAATGTCGTTGTATACTAAATATTAACCATCTTAAAGTACTCACTGAAAATAAAATCTAAAAATTAAAACATGAATTTGATTAACTATAAGTTCACTGGTCGAATTAGGTGGGATAATGATCATGCATGCCTGCGTGTGTGTCTCAATGTCTGTCTGCCTGTCTGTCCGTCTGCCTGTATATTTGTGTGTGTGTTTGTGTGTGTGAGTCTCATCCAGTGTGAGAGGTTATTAAAGCCCAGCAACATTGAAGAAACATTTAATTTGAAAATCCCTTCAAACCAAAAGAACATTTTGAACATGCTTCAGGTTGACACAGCAGATGTTAAAACATATGTGGGAGTTAGCGAATTCTCCCTCCACCTGTTTGGTTTGGATAGACACACAGCTGCCATTTACAGAGGGGAAATTGTATTTTTTTTATTCACGTGCACTTATGCCAAAACGACAAATTGACATGAAACGTGCACGATATTGCATACTGTAAGTGCAATCACGTATTGAGTGGTGCAATAATAGCATGCATTAAGGACAATAGGAAATGTCTCACTTGAAGTGTGTGCAGGTACATCATACAGCCTCACACACCCTCGAGGATATTCCAGCTGCAATGCATTCATATATGTCACAAATAAATTCATATTTGATAATGTTCATTAAAATTTGGCAACAAGCGTCGCTCTGTTCTCTTATTTGACACATCATCTATTTAGTCTCAGCATTTAGTTTAGTCGTAGTTTAGTTTTAGTTATTTCGTTTATTTTCTGTTGTTTCATTTAATTTTCTGTTTATGCCTCCTGAAGCAGGAGATTTATGTTCCTGTACTTCCACATTCCAAAGTGAATTAAATGTATTTAAAATGACATTGAAAATGAATTGCGATTAACACGTAAATCCCCCCAGCCCTAAAAATATGTTATTAAAAAGGTGCACAAAAATATTACTGTGGAATGTTTTTGGTAAGCAGCAATTATGCCTATTTAATTTATTTGTTGGTGAAGTGCAGAAGTCCCACTAGCTATAGCCATCTGGAACAATCTAGTGACCTGTAATGCACAACTTACATCTCTCTTTTCACTGCTTTATTCTGCAGATTAAATTTTCATGGATTTGAAATATTAATTATTTGTGTACGACCCAGAATTCCCCAATAGCGTAAACATGGTTTGATGATAAACACACCATACAAACTAAATATTTAGGTGCTAGCATGCTAGCATTGATCAACCTGCTCAGTCCACTGGGCCAGGTGAGGCTGCTTAAACCAGCCACCAACAAAACCCTCTCCACAATAGCACTATATATTAATAGCATAATACAACCGTAAAAGTCAATATTGAAAACCGCTGCCAGCGCACCAGATCTAGTTTTACCTCAGTAAATGAATGCAGGGGATGCATGGCTATAGTTAACAGGGAACAGCGGAGGACATGGAGAGAGTACTTCAGTGTGAATGCAGCTCAGGCGTTCTCTTTAATGGAATATCACCACAGGGCGCTCCACCAGCTCCCTTTGTTGTGACCTGAATGAACGGAGAAAAGACTGAAATGCTCCGGAACACACGAAACGCTTATTTTCAGTCCAGCTTTTAAGGCTAATAGAAGTCTTCGTACCTCATAAAATACTATTTTCAAGAGTGAGTAACCTGTCGCCTAGGTAACTCGCATGTAGAATGCTGTAATGTCATGTTGATTGTTGTCCTATACAGGGTATCCGCCACTTAATTCACATATAGATATGCATCCAATAATATGTTAGACACTTCACTTGAAAAAACCTGAGGCATCATAGAATGAGACCCGTAGCTGTACAGTCCCACTATGTTGCAGGTCCAAATCACATTCATTCACCCATCGGCGAGAAAGCTGCCCTTCTGCCCTTCTGGCTCTCCTCCCTCTGGGCATGCTCAGTTGTCACCGAGCATCTTGTGCTGACGGCAGGCCTACAGCACAACAGCCGTCCACAACAACAACCACACTCACTGCCACACTGTGCTGCAGACAACCACTCCATTTCTATAAGCTTCTGGAGCATCGTCCTCTGGTGCCTCTGGGATCACGTGGTTTGCCTGTTAGGCTACGATCAATTCTCAGTGAAACAAGGGAGACAGATATTATTAATATATTGCGGTAAAATGAAAAATCTTGAGATGTATTATTTGGTGATATGATACGTGTACTGATGGCTGGGGAATATCCCGATTATTATTTGCAATACACGACTGCTCAGAGTGACTGAACAGGCAGATGAAATGTGTCCATGATCTGCAGTAAAAGAAATCTGCACCAAAACCCTGAAGACAAATAAAGAATCTCTTCAACCATTGTCAAATCAATAACCCCAAATGTGTTTCAAAAGCCAAACACAACGCAACAAGCCAAGCTTGGAATAAAAATAATTGTACATAAATCACCCTTTACAGAGACAAAAACTCATAAACCAAGAGCAAAGAATGCCAATCAAAAGTCTGTGCTTCAAAATGTCTGCTCTAAAATCCTTACATGCACAATGGGAGGCTGCCATTCTTCATCTATGTGGGCGCATAATCTGCTCCACTTTTCAGACAAATATTCTTCCCCTGAATCACCAGAATCTGTCACTGCTGTGGCCCGGGGGAGGAGGGGCCGGGGGGGGGGGGGGGGCAGGGGTATATCTGTTCCCCACGTGAAGATCTGACGCTGCGTGTTGTTGTTTGCTGTTGTTGTTGTTGTTGTTGTCTTTGGTGTCTTTGGTCTACAGGGCCCAGTGAACTGGATCTCAGCCTATTGGGCGACACCAGCGGTCTGCCAGATGCTCCTTGCAAGTATGATGGGCAGGTGAGAGACTGTTGCCCTGGTACCGGTCCTCTGCTAGGGATTCCAGTAAGCAAGTAACCACCGTTAGAATCAAGTAACCGCCGTTAGAATCAAGTAACCACCGTTAGAATCAAGTAACCACCGTTAGAATCAAGTAACCGCCGTTAGAATCAAGTAACCACCGTTCCAGAGGTGTCGGGTTATAGTGTGGAAGTAGGGTAAGCGGTTATATGCACGGCATGAGCCTTTCCCACAGAATTCCACTTAGCTACGCTAGTATTAGCCTCCCACCTACATTCAGTCAACCTCGTTTTTAACGTGGAAATGTCCTCAACATTGTCCGTATTTCATGTGTCGCTGTAGTTTCAAACGTCCTCAAACCTTTCACGCTGTTAAATCATTTATAACCAGTTATATTATTCACACATTTAAAATAATGCAATTTTATCTGGTATTTAACATCCGATCGAATCTGCTTCAACGTCCCCCTACTGCAGTGGCTAGTAGCTTAATTAGCATCCCCCTAGCGCTGTGGCAGCCATAACACCTCAATCATATCGTTTCCCACTGCTCATGCGGCAGCGGCTGGCTAACACAGCTGGTGAGTGTGTTCTGTCGCTTGCCCTTGATCCAATCAAATCTCCAGGCGTCAGATCACATTACTCCCACGTCGCGTCCCCTGCTAATTGCCCCGTTTTAATTAGAAATAAATCAGACTGTGGAAGTACAACACTCCGAATGCCGCGTCACCTTGTCTTACCGTGGTTGCCATGGTCGCCGGGGTTTTACCCATAATCCCTATTAGTGCTGCTGTATTTCAGTGCCTTGCAGTTCACACAAATTACACCCGGGAGTCACATCTGGGAGCTGCCCAGGGGCAAGGTACACACATTTACATTTACATTTAGGGCATTTGGCAACGCTTTTATCCAAAGCGACTTACAAAGAGTACATCATTAATATATCACTGTGGTACCTGAAGATAAGAATAGAGCTGTTTTCGAGCATTCATATTTACAAGACGAATAGAACGAGTTTCATAATTGCCAAGTTGCCTGCATAAGTAGCTGGGCAGGCGTGCAATTCTCAGCATGATACAACATCTGAGAATGAACAACAATGCTAAGTGCCATTAATAAGTGTTAAGACATATAAACACGCAGGTTAGTGCTAGGGGGGGCGGGGGGGTTATGTAGAGTCCAGGTGAACTCTGACAGGTGGGTCTTGAGTCTCTTGTGGAAGCTGGCGAGCGACTCGGCCGTCCTGACATGAGCCGGGAGCTTATTCCACCACTGAGGAGCCAGAACCGTGAAGAGTTGGGACTTGGAAGAGCGATGTTTGGCTGTTTTTAGTGAAGGCGGTACCAGTCGTTTGGCAGAAGTTGCCGAGCGGAGTGCTCGGGCTGGGCTGTAGGGTCGGACACACGCTGCTGAAGCTCTGCTGTGTTCGTGTCTGCTGCTCCGCTGGTCACCTCCCCCTTGTATACCGCGGGCACATGGGTCGTTTGTACCCTGGCGTGGTGTCAGAGATACCTTTCAGCATTCTGTCACCCCATCGCTGTGGGGGGCGTTGGCAAGAGATGGATCAATGAAATGGCTTGCACAGGAGGAGGGGAAATATCATGCTGTCATACTTTCAATTCGTCTTTTTTCTCTCTTTTCACTAAGGTAGGGGGCTTGGATTAGCTGACAAAACTGCACACCAGGGTTTCCAATTGAGTTCTGTTTAGGAGAATCGATGAGGTTGCACCACCCGTATTGTTCGCTGTAGCTGATTGCCTGGCACAATACCACATCAAGTGGCTTCTTTGGGGCTCCTCCAAGGACACAGGCGCTTTGGATGTTGGAAAGTCGGGTTTATTGTAATGTTTGAAGACATGACATGAATAGAAACATGACATGACATGGACAGAGCAGATGATACCTTTGCTAGCATGCGCTCTCTGAGTGTGTGTGTTGATGGCGTGCAGCCCCACCCACCCCAGACTCTAACTGGGCCAGGTGACGCCAATGAAGCCACACCCGCTATTTGGGTTGTGGTGAGACTGGTGTGTCAAAGCTCACCTACTATCAGGGACTACAATAGCGCAACACTGAATGAGATTGTGCGTTCAGGCCCCTTAGAGCCCTAACTGCTCTTTGTGGATGTTCACTTTTCTCTGAAATGGGAGAGAGACCGGTCGTGTCTTTTACTGCCAGCCCGCTACAAGCTATGTTAGCACACTGGGTCTGGTTTGTTTGGAGAAAAATTGAAAATCTCTTATCGACGTGACCTTGGGCAATCGAACACAATGACCCAGAATATCTTTTATAACTGCGGTCGGCTGTCGGGAGTTTTGCACGTAAGATTTTCACTCACTGCTTATACTTGTATAAACTGTGAAGTGACAATAAAATACTTGAAAAAAAAAAAAGAATACAGTCGGTAGTAATTTTATAATAATTTTTCACCTCGCTCACAATCTGTTCAACACAGGGACGCAGCTACTCAAGGTGCTAATCACCTCCGAGACACTGGAGCTCAGGACTTTATTATTGACAAGTTCCACAGAGGAAATTAATTCTTGTGTGTTTGTTGTCCAGGTGACTTGCGTGCAAGAAGAACGAATGCTAATTTAGCGCTGCTGGGTGGATGTTCTCCTGCTGTCTTCTAATGGTGTTGTATCTATCTCTCTATATTTCTACCTATCAATTTCTCTTTCTTTCTTTTTTCACCCTCTCTCTCTCTGTAGCCACGTTTCCACCCAAAGTACCTGGAAGTTTTGGTCCCGAACTACATTTTAGGAACAAAAGTTGCTATTGCGTAGAAACCACGGTCTAAAGACCCGTGAAGATTAGTGTAGCAGTTTCCATGCTACACGGCGCATGAATGTGGCTTCTTTCTAACTGGGCCAGGTGGGGCTAATTAAACCAGCCACCAAGCACACACACTTAGTCCGCTGATTAATGAAAAAGTTTAGGATTAGGATTATTATAGCTGTTTGTATATGCAACTAACATCTCCGAAACACGGACGTATTAAAGAAAGCTCCAAATGCACACCTACACACACCCACTTATCCTAATCCCCCTCATCTCCCGCTTGGATTAAAAAGTAAAACTCCATTATAATTGAATCCTCTATATACATAGGGCATTTTGGGTGGAGGAGAAGCATAAGCTTCAGGTTGAGGGTCTTTTTCACCAGGTGCCCGGTCTTATTGGGAATATGACCACGGACTATTATACCTTATATACAATGCAATTCGTATATTATTATTTGTCAACCCACAACTGACGTAAATCGCAATGACATTCATGATTTATTGTTTATTGTATGTTTATTCGTAACATGCCTGATATAAAAGGACCTTTCCAGGAAGCAAACTGATTTTAAGAGCTATTACAGACCGTGAGATGACTGAGAGAGAAATGTTTAACGCTTCAAGGCCCACCTTCACATTTACAGTTCTTGAACTTTTGGAAAGTACCTACCCCCGAATTTTTAGGGGGCTAAAATAAGGGAACTGTGTCCTGCAGTGGAAACACAAAGAGTTCCTCCAAAGGTTCCTATAGTTCCTGTGTAAAGTCGCTGCAGTGGAAACCGGCGGTCATTATTGTGAAACTTGGGGAACTCTACGTATCAGACACTAAACGTTGGTGAAGGAACTTCTTTTATACCTTCATGCCTCAACAACAATGATGTGGTGGTCAATGTTGATATTGTGGCAAGCAGCCACAAATAAATCAATGCGCTGGTAGTACACAGTATACAAACAAAAAATATCATAAAGTTAGTGTGGGCCGTTACCATGGGGATAACAGCTCAGTCTCAATTCTGACTCGACTCGACTCGCTGATGAAACGGGTGGTTCGCTGGGAATTATGGGATTTGGAGTTGGATGTATGGACGCTACGCAGATGGGGGCCTGAGTTTTACCGTACGATAGACTACAACTACCATCTATTCACCTCACATACAATGTAGCACACAAACCTTCACTTCAAGCAAACAAGCGATTCATTTTCAGAGCACAGACCGATTTTTCCGAGCACTGTACAGCCAGGACAGTCCTCTACATGTGGTTAGGTTGAGTCCACTGGGTAGGTTGATAGACTGATCTAATTATCATATGTCTGTCATCATACATTTACATTTAGGGCATTTGGCAGACGCTTTTATCCAAAGCGACTTACAAAGAGTACATTTGTTGAAGGAGAGGCAGCAATATATCACTGTGGCACCTGAAGATAAGAATAGAGCTGTTTTCCAGCATTCCTATTTACGAGACGAATAGAACGAGTTTCATAATTGCCAAGTTGCCTGCATAAGTAGCTGGGCAGGCGTACAATTCTAAGCATGATACAACATCTGACAACGAAAGAGCATTCAAGGTTCCACCGAGATTTGAACTGGGATCGTTGGATTCAGAGTGCTAACCATTACACCATGGAACCCACGTCGTCATACGCTACATAACGCTACAGTGATTTGCCTCTTTTAAGTTGTTTGTAGGACAGGATTTCCAGAAGACATAACTGATACTTCAGAGTTTCTACATGAAAATGGCCGTTGTGTTCTGCTATGAGAACGGCAGAATCGATGGGGATGGGATTCGAACCCACGCGTGCAGAGCACAATGGATTAGCAGTCCATCGCCTTAACCACTCGGCCACCCCATCCACTACATCCACCCCATCATACATGCATCATACTAACTTGTGATGTCACTAGAGGGGAGTCACATGACAAAACGACTTGCAATGGCTCATCACACCTGGTGGTAAAATAGGGGCCCTCTAAAACTTGAAGACTTTCCTCTTTAGAAAAGCAAATCCACAGTCGACTTCTTTGATCTCTTTTGTTCTGTTTTCTTGCTTTATTTATGTACATTCAAGTTTTTTCTTACCTGTAGCATTTTGACATTTGTCCCAAAGAAAGTGCATTCTAAGTTTCAATTATTCTTCGTATTATTACTTAGGCTCAGCCAGTAAGGCATCAGGGCCTGCAGTCTTAAGAATTATTATTGATTCATTATATAAATATTCTGCCAATTCCAGTGTGCCTGCTGGATACCAGGCTGAATATGTATTATGCAAAATATCCCAGCTATTGTATTAACTTTTTACTCCTATTAAAACAATACTACTTATTTATGTCGAGTTATTCCAGCTTAACATATAATAATATCTGCTATCAGTACACAGGTGTACAGCCCGCATTAAGGCTTGTTCACCCCCTTGACAGGTCTTCGCTAATGTGTAACCCATAAAATTCGAGTTACACACGTTACAAGTCACATTCACACACATGAACTGGATACGTAAGTGACACACTCACACAGGAAGTGACGTCAAAATATATTTTTTTCCATCCACTTGAGCAGGTGGCCACTCATTGATAATTGATTCCCCTTCCCTCTGATGACATAATTGGTTTCTGGGTTTACACAACCAGGTGCTTTTGTCTGGCCCTGGCTAACTGAGGCCGAGATACAAGGTACAGATGCCCATCAATGCCGTACACAATGGTGCTGATTGCGGTTGGTGAAAAAACCTCAACCCATGTGCTTCTTCTTTTAAACCGTGTGGACATCATGTTGTGGACACAATGCCTCTGTTATTGTGAGTTATCTGAATGAGGCAATAATTCAGGGGATGAGTAAGGACATGTGCTCAGATGGGCTTGGTGGTTTAGGTGGGCTTATTGGGTCAGGTGAGGACAGTCCTCTCCAAGCGTAGCTGAATTTCCGATTACGGAGTACTGTGTGTGGAGTGTGTGTGGTTGGTGGCTGGTTTAAGCAGCCTCACCTGGCCCGAGTCAGGCTGATTAGAGTCTGTGGCTGGAAGGGTGAGGCTGCACACCTGTGGTGCATTGTGGAAGGCATACTGAATAAATTAGCCATCACCGTACACACACACACACACACACCCAGGGAGAGACCTAGGACGTGTCACATTTACCGTCTGCTCGGCCTGTAACATTTTTCGAACTCTCTGGTAAACCGTTTTTAACAACGATCTACCTGTGTCTTGTGAGTCAGAGGTGAGTCTAGGTGGCGTGTGGGAGGATTCCCCGCTACTCGTCTACTAGTTTGATCACAGCCGGGTTGCATTAGGGGTAACTGACTCTAACGAGGGAACTCGTTAGTGCACGCTGCGCTTGAGTCATCCCGCCTCTTCTGTTGACCTACAGCACTTGGACAACGAAAGATTGGGCACGGCTAGTAGACTAGCGCTACGTTCCATTTGCCTGGGAAGTCCTAGCCGGGAATGACATCACCCCCGGGTTGACGCCGTTCCAGTCCACAAGTTGGAAAACCGTTACCCATACCAATTCTAGCTAGGTTAGCCGTTGTTGGCAATACCAGTTGATCAGAAAGCATTACATGGTATTTTTCTCATACAAACACTGTAGCAAGATAAAAAGATAAAAGTTGGACAATACTGTTTGTACTGTGCCCTGGGTTAGAATAGCGCAGTTTGATGTTTGACATTCAGCACTCAAGATCTCTCTCTCTCTCTCTCTCTATTCATTGTTAATCTCAGCTTTCCTCTCTGTCTCTCTCGCTCTCTTCCTTCCCCTCTAAAGGTGTCTGTATGTTGTGTGCTTTCTAGCTCTCTGTCTTACTATTCCAATACTGTCTTCTGGCTACTCTTCTTTCTTTATTGGCCCCCCCCCGGTGATCCATGCAGTACAATTACGTGTGTTTAGGGGTTTGATAACGCAATAAATATATTGCACCATGACATTTAGTCATTTAGTCATCTCTAGTCCCTGGGTGGGACCAGAGTTTTTACCAGATGTTGTCAAAACAACACATCGATAGAGCAGAACATTTTGTATACAGTGCAATATAATTGAATACATTGTTAGAAAAATAGGCCACAGTAAAACTAGAATGCACTCACTATGATAAACCTGGCAAGATGTACTCAATAACAACATCCTGTAGCATATTGAGCGATGCTACTACGGGCTACAGCGTACCATCAGTATATCGTGCTTACTTGTTAGGTTCACCTCTGTTCCCCCCCCCGCCCCCCCCATCTGCCGCCAAGCCACGCCCCTCCTCCACACATTTACATTAGTACATTTGTGGCGAGAGAGACCGCTCTATATCGCTGGTGGTACATAAAGATGAGACTAGAACGCACACACACCCACACACCTCAAAAGCTTCTCTACATTAGATCGATGTCATAAAACAAAAAACTAGACCTGAGCTGATATAATACAGAGGATTGCTTCATGTTTAATCATGACTGCAGAACTGCTTCTTTCTCTCTCTGCCAGTTCTTGACGCAGGATATTATGGGTGTAAGTGTAAGTGTTTTTGCGGCTCGAAATCGAAACACTGAAATTCCAAAACATTTGTTCTGGGCTGAGGGTTCTAGGAAGGAGGGGGGGGGGCTGTTTTATCCCCATGGTTACAGCTCACAGCAACGTTATGATAATTTTTTTTAAACGAGTGCATCTCATTGAGTATGAGCTTATATAATGAGCAACGTTGTATACGAAGTGCTGCACACATCGTGGAGTTATACTCCAGTATAAGTGTTTGAGAAGCACGATGCGCGCTCGCATGCGGCCAACATGAACCGCTCCCCAGACGGAGCTCGACACATCCACAAACACACCACGGCGTTGGCATGGCTTTTTCTCAATTACGCTATTATTTTAGTAACAGTCATCAAAAAAGCATATATTATGTTGAAGATCTTTGGTTATTTGTATTTGTTCTATCGCACATTCCGCTGGGCATGGCCACTTTTTCATTTCACTGCACATCCTGTATGTGACGATTAAAGTTCTTGAATCTTGAATCTGAATCTTAAGTAAGATATACCAAAACGTTTAAAACAACCAAAAAAGAAGATTTTTCTGTTTTCACTTTAAAGTCTACTTCCTGTCAATATGTTTCTCTTTCTCTGTGGTTCTCCACTCCCTGTCTTCTAGCTGATAGCAACGAGGAGGCTATCTGTGCTAATGCCTTCTTAAGTCCCCGTGTTTTACTTCGGAGACACTGGAGGATTTACCAGGGATGTCAACAAATAACATGACTCTCCCAGATAACCAACCACTTCCTCCTGTGATGTTGGCTTTTCTTGTCCTGATTTTCTGCCTTGTTATTGTATATGACACTGTTTTCCCACCGTTGTTTTTATCTTGTTTTCTCAGCCTAGATGTTCTCTCTTTTCTCTCTGTGTGCAGGTTGGCGAAGAGGAGGAGGAGGAGGAGGAGGAGGCAATTGGTTACAGTGAGGGAACTGCAGAGAGTGAGTGTTGAAGATTATTATTGATGTGTGTCTGTAGCTTGTGTGTGTGTGTGTGTGTGTGCGTGCATGTGTGTGTGTTAACCTGTACACTTGGCAAACCTAATGTACACAGACAAGCAAGCAAACCCATTTGTGCAGTAAACATTTCTCTCTCTGACAGGTGAACAGGTGTCATCAAGTTGTGCTTATCGCATGAGATACTGAAATACGATTTTATCCAAACAGTACCTGGCAGTGCACCGCACCGGCAAATTAATTTCTCCCTGGGTTGTTTATTTTAATTCTTCATTAACAACTAAATGTTATGTGATTAGTGCTATGCTGCTGACAACCACCAAAACTCACAGCACCAGCAAATAACATCATCATGCACTTAGCAGAC
Source organism: Coryphaenoides rupestris (assembly GCA_002895965.2). Taxonomy (NCBI): domain Eukaryota; kingdom Metazoa; phylum Chordata; class Actinopteri; order Gadiformes; family Macrouridae; genus Coryphaenoides; species Coryphaenoides rupestris. Next base: position 18,086 of record PIJE02001770.1, read on the forward strand.
ACTTTTGTCCACAGTTGGAAAAAAAAATCAATATTCAAAGTGCTGTAAAGCGATCACGTTTCCATCAAAACAACTGGACAGAGTGAAGTGTAGTCATTACAGGAACCTGGAACAAAGTTTAGTAGACTTTTCTTTTTTTTCTTTTAATTTTCATTATCTATTTGTATATTATTAAGCAGGGGTGCCTGGAGAGGGAGGGCTTGTAAGACCCCTAACACCCCGAACACTAACAGCAAATCACATGACAGCAACACACTGTCAGACGCTGATTGGCTGGATGCGGGTGTGTGTGTGTGTGTGTGTGTGTGTGTGTGTGTGTGTGTGTGTGTGTGTGTGTGTGTGTGTGTGTGTGTGTGTGTGTGTAAGCATATCGTTAATCGTTGTAAGCGGTGACTCAGCTCCTCATCTCCTCTCTGACAGGTGCAGACTGCACAGACATCAGGAAACCAAAGGTCATCTTCATGATTGGTAGGACCAACACACACACAAACGCACACACACACACACACACACAAACGCACACGCAAACACACACACACTTCATTGGCTCACTTGCCCTCCCTAATTCTTATACACTGTGTGTTCACTATATAGTGAACCCTATGTTATGAACACTATATAGTGAACACTATTTGCACTATAGAGTGTCCACTACATATCACAGTATATTGTGAACACAACCTAGATTGTATTCAGAGTCAAATTCCCATTTGTTTACAAAAAGGTTTACAACATCTTTGTAAGTCTTTCAAAAAAGTTTACTGCTTCCGGCATATGTGTGTGTGTGTGTGTGTGTGTGTGTGTGTGTGTGTGTGTGTGTGTGTGTGTGTGTGTGTGTGTGTGTGTGTGTGTGTGTGTTAGAGAGAGAGAGTGGGTGAGGGAAGGTGGCTTGTATCTTTGTATTCCAGTGACAATGTGTACTCATGCTGAATATGTGAACTTGACTACAAAAATGTTTTGTGATGGAAGAGAAGCTAGAGGTCGATGCAGAGCTCCTGGTAGAAGTGTGCTCTGCATCAAATTACTCACTTATTGTGGTGCTGCTAAATAAAAAATGATTGCGCAAAGGAATCGAGACAGAGAGGTACATAAGTAGTAGGCTATATATATATATCTATCTATATATAGATAGATATATATAGTATTGTCTACTGATTATAAGCATTAACAGCACATATGCCACCTGATGAACTAGCCAAACAAACAGATAGCCCTGAACAAAAGCCTGTTTCCAAACAAACCAAGATTACATTTGTGAGTTACACACTTAGGCAACGCTTGTATAGATTTAGTTTAGCTTTGACGTCACTCTGTTAAAGATTGAGAGTGTTTTAGCAGACATTTAAGAAGCTGTATTAACAGAATGAGCCGCATCCAGCGGGTTCTGATCCAGAACCGAGGAGGACACCCTTCATTCTGGTGTGCGGGGGAAATGTCAGGATTAAGAATTGCGTTGTGCTTCAGTACTGAAAATGCGTGACAACAACAACAACACTAAGTACAGTTGTGTGTCCACCGAGATAGATTCATGGTGTATCATGATGATGACACCGTCGGAAAACATCAATTCCACACTCTGACTTGACTGGTTCGATTCTTGGTTAACCGTGCCTGTAAGGAATCCCAGAGGAAAAACCCTTCCACACACACGCACACACACACATACACACACACACATACACACACACACGCATGTATGCACGCACACACCGATTGATCAGCTTCAGAGTACCCCTGGCCAAAAAGAAAAATATCGAATTAAACAAGGCCAGATAGACTGCCTTACATTTTAAAGCAGCTTTGCACACCTGCTCTTATTTATTTTATGGAATTGTTGTGTTTTAATGTAATTTTTTTCTCTCATGCGTGTATGTCGATGTGTGTCTCTTCTTTCTTCCTAACTGAAGATACTTTTCTTTCACTATCTTTATGCCTGACTAATCTTGAATCTTGAATCAATGAAGCAGAGGGTTCAATTGAAGGTCCATGGAAGCCATTAGAAAGGATGGTTTCAAAGTAAGAAAAGGCCGACAGTGCAGACATGAATGATTCATCTCTAGAAGGTAAATGGACTCCCTGCTGAATAAAACACTCTCTCCTCTACCGTCATGCTGGTGTTTGTAGGATGTGTGTTTGGAGACGCAGCTGTATTAATGATCCCTCCCGTCATATCATGCCAGAGCCTTGTGTGTCCCTTCGCACTGATTACACCCAGACGGACAGAGTGATGAAGGTTAATAGCCGAAGAGAAGTCTTCGGCGGTTCACCTCACTATCGTGGGGTAATGGGGAATACGGTCGCTAGGGGCCTCCTCTCCAGTCTTTAAAAGGTCCGTTCAGGGCTAATGCATGCATGTTCCAGTTTACCTGTCATGATTTATGATGGATCGATTTGAGCACATTGAGCCTGGCCTAATGGTCTAGTAATTAGTCATAATGAGTCATAAAAGATAAGAGCTCAATTTAATTAAATTGAGCACACACACACTAACACACACACACACAACACACACAACAGAGGCATGTTCACCTTCCTGCAATGCAAAGTACGAACAATCCCCCCAAAAAATGGTTAATTCAATCATTGTATTATTAATACAATCCTCATCGAATGAGCACAACAGCCACATAACATTTCAACAACATTTCAACAACAGCAACACGTCTCTGCTGCCCTGGCTGGCTGGCTGATGTGTTTTCTCACTTTGCACCATCCTACAACGTGTGAACGATCAACATTCTTCCTGTATTCTGCCCCCCCCCCCCCCCCCACCCACGCAAAACATGGCAGTGTGCACTCTGAAATCCTTGCCAGGATAAGGATGATCGCGACTGAGTATGACTGTGCATGAAACTCAATACCATCTGTGTATATGTGTCATCACTGAGGTCAGCTCACATCACACAAAAACACAAATCGGCCCTGTTCACACAAGATAAATATCTACATTCCACAGCTTCTACAGTTGTTGAATTTTGAGATTACATAACAGCCCCCCTATACTTTCACTCACGGGGACAGTTTACAAGAGATCCCTCCTTGATATGCACATGAACATACAGGTTTCAGATTTGTACCACATACATGGTTGCCACAATCTCAGAGAATGGACGGTGACATAGTGACGATGGTGAACCAGTTTACCTTGCGTTGGATAATGCTGCAAATCATGCATAATAATAAAAATGCAAGGTCACTTGCATAATATTATATATAGTGCTGCATATTGGTTGATGACCGGTGATGTATGAGCTAAGTACGTGACTTGACTTGACTTTTCCATGAGAGATTCCGTCTCCACGACAACCTATCTGTACCCCGTCAATCTAGATTGAACTGTAGCGTACACAACCTGCGGAGGTGGTTGTCTCGTACAAGCGTTCCTGCCTGTGCAGATGGAGAAAACATCTGTCTCTTCCATCTCAACGTTTTGAAGGCAAAAGAAGAGATCAAACAACCAATATTGAACAATATAATAAGCATTGTTCACTCTGTGGATACGTAGGTCTCTTGGAATGCATGTAAACAGCCACAATCTGTGCAATCCATATATTATAAAGAAAGCCAATGTAACTTCTGCTTACTAAACTTCTACTCTCTCTCTCTCGCGCTCACCTTTCAGCTTTCAATCTCTCTTTGATTTGTTCTCACCGCTGTGCTGTGAATTTTGGCCTCAACCCATCCATCCCTAATTTTGAATTTGGCACGAAAAATATCACATCACATAGAAGAATTCAAAACACTGACAGGAACCTCAAATCTGGATGGTTCATTTCAGACGCGTGACCACCTGTCAATCTAGGTTTTTTTGTTCTTTGCTTCCACCCTCTCTTCCTCCCTCTCCTCTCTCTCTCTCTCTCTCTCCTCACTGTCTCATCTTTTGCCATCCCTCCTCTCGTCCTCCCCATGCATCCCATCTGTCTCTTTGGCTGGCATCAGGGAGACGAGGCTGTGGTAAAAGGATTCACACATGATGCGGGCTGAATCAGTTTGCACGTCTTAGCAGTTTATCTTTCGCTTGCTGACACACACGTGTGCATGCGCAAGCACCCACATATACGCACATTGAGTGGGATTGGTGTGGGGAGATGTGAGAAAATAATGGAGATTTGTGATGTTTCCCAGTGCCTTATTGATTCCCACAACAACAACAAGCTGAAGTAATGTCCATTACTCTTTCTGACTCTTTCGTGCACGACTTTGAATAATGGAGACCGGCTCAGTGAGGCACCAAGTCACTCATTGACTCACTCACTGACTCACTGATTCATTAATTCACTTAATCATTAAAGAGGCTGCAATCAAACTTAATCTACACTAGTCCTTTGATTTAGTTCTTAGTTAGTAGATTATGTATTCCTTTCTTCCTCGCTGAGCCTCTTCAGTAGCCATTGTGAGCAGCTTTTATAAGATGATGCTCCGCCTCCTTTAGTTCACATGGTCCAATCGGTTTCCGGTTCGGCAATTGCCCTGAATGAGCTTCACCTGGAAACCCTTGTTACAGACATGATTAACAAATAAAACTATAACACAATAAAATGTATATATACACAAACACATGATATACATTACGTTTGGAAAATAAATCATAACACACATGCACACCTTTGTCTTAAATCACAACCATCATTAGTGCTTCATGACACATGCATTTGAATGTCTGTTTCATTGTTATGCCCTTTGTTGTGCAGCTTCTAGATATAGCAAATCTACAAAGGCATTCTCCCAGTTTTCACTTTTAAGTCACAATTACCAACTATGTAACCTAATGCTCAAAATGATCTCTGATCTCTGTATATACTGCAAATCTACATATGTGTCCAGTAAATTGTTTACATTGACAGCAACACTATGGCTGTGTAGTGCACAGTGTCCAGTTTTGATGCAAACACTTTTTGAGCTTTACTAGAATTTTGAGTTTCAGAGTTTATGCGTTTATGTTGATGATGACGCATGTGTTTAATATTTTGAGTGGTATAGGTTCAACACATCATTTTGAGAATGAGGTTAGAGTTTCAGGAAATGCATTCAACCTTTGAGAAAAACTGTCATCAATTAAATCAATTTGACTCAAAACTATACTATATCAGAATAAATAGCAGAAAGAAGGGAAAATATGGGGTTCTAGCTGATGAAGAACCCCATAGGGTTATAGCATGGTTAGTTATCTACTGGTGTAATACGGCCCTGCTCGTTATAGGAGCCAAGTTTCAAGTCAAGTTTCAAGTATTTTTATTGTCACTTCACCGTTTAGAGTATAAGCAGTGAGTGAAAAACCTTGTGTGCAAAACGCCCGACAGCCAATGGAACTAACAAAATAGAAGTAGAACTAACAAAATAGAAATAGAACTATGAATATAAATTCTGTGTAAAATAAAAATAAAATAAAATGAAATATACAAAATATTCAGGTGAGCAGTGCACATATAAATCAATGTAATAAAATATACATTGTTATATGCTGACATTCACAGAATGTCACAGAATACCTTCTCAGACAGTCAACACAACACTAGCACCAGCAATTAGCACCAGGACTAGCACTAACACCAGCACTAGCACTAGCACTAGCACCAGCACTAGCAGTAACACTAGCACTAGCACTAGCAGTAACACTAGCATTTAGCACCAGGACCAGCACTAGCAGTAACACTAGCACTAGCACCAGCAGTAACACCAGCATTTAGCACCAGGACCAGCACTAGCAGTAACACTAGCACCAGCACTAGCAGTAACACTAGCACTAGCACCAGCACTAGCAGTAACACTAGCACCAGCACTAGCAGTAACACTAGCACTAGCACCAGCAGTAACACCAGCATTTAGCACCAGGACCAGCGCTAGCAGTAACACCAGCACTGGCACCAACACGTAGCACTACTACCAGCACTAGCTCCAGCAGTGACACTAGCACTTAGCACCAGGACTAGCACTAGCACTAGCAGTAACACTTAGCACTAATACTTAGCTCTTCACATTGATGCCGAACTTGTTCAGCAGCCTGATGGCCTGACTGTGGAAGCTGTCTCTGAATCTGCTCGTGTGGCACTTGATACTGCAGTATCGCCTGCCTGACGGTAGAAGTGTGAACAGTTTGTGGCTGGGGTGGTTATTGTCTTTAATAATCCGTTTGGCCTTGGCCACGCACCGCCTGGTGTATATATCCAGGAGGGAGGGAAGCTCACCTCCAACGATGTACTGGGCCATCCGCACCACCCTCTGTAGTGTTCTACGCTCCAGTGCGGTGCAGTTCCCGTACCAGACGGTGATGCATCCTGTGAGAACACTCTCGATGGTACAGGAGTAGAATGTTCTGAGGATGCGGGGGCACATGTGAATTTCCTCAGTCGCCTGAGGAAATACAGGCGTTGTTGGGCCTTTTTCACCACGTGTGTGGTGTGCGTGGTCCATGTGAGGTCCTCGGAGATGTGCACGCCGAGGAACTTGAAGCTGCTGACCCTCTCTACTGCAGCACCGTCGATGGAGATGGGGGCGTGCTCTCCTCTCCGCTTCCTGTAGTCCACGATGAGCTCCTTGGTCTTCTTGACGTTGAGGGCGAGGTTGTTCTCTTGGCACCACTGTGCCAGTGTTCCGACCTCCTCCCTGTAGGCTGTCTCGTCGTCGGCGGCGATCAGTCCCAGCACTGTCGTGTCGTCAGCAAACTTGATGAAGACGTTGGAGCTGTGCATAGCCATGCAGTCGTGGGTGTACAGGGAGTAGAGGAGAGGGCTCAACACGCATCCCTGAGGGGCTCCAGTGTTGAGGGTCAGTGGCTCTGAGGTGGTGCTGCCCATCCTCACCACCTGGCAGCGGCCCGACAGGAAGTCCAGTATCCAGCTGCACATGGTCGGGTGCAGGCCTAGACTCCTGAGCTTGGTGTCGAGCTTGGCAGGAACTATCGTGTTGAACGCTGAGCTGAAGTCCACAAACAGCATTCTCACACAACAGTTCTTCCCCTCCAGGTGAGAGAGGGCGGTGTGAAGTGCCATGGCAATGGCGTCGTCGGTGGATCTGTTTTGACGGTACGCAAATTGCCATGGGTCCAGCGTGGCAGGCAACATGGAACAAATGAAGTCCTTGACCAGCCTCTCGAAGCATTTACTGACAATCGAGGTGAGGGCTACGGGTCTCCAGTCATTCAGGCAGGTTACCTTGGGGTGTTTAGGGACAGGCACGATGATGGACATCTTGAAGACCTCGGGAACAACAGCCTGGGACAGGGGCAGGTTGAAGATGTCTGCGAAGACTCCTGCCAGCTGGTCTGCGCATGCTCTGAGGACGCGCCCCGGGATGTGGTCTGGGCCCGCCGCCTTCCGGATGTCCACCCGCTTGAAGGCTCTGCGCACGTCAGCCTCTGAGATGTTCAGCAGGCTGCTCTCCTCAGGCAGCGCTGACTTCGGCGGGCTGCCGTTCACGTCGAACCGAGCCAGTGTGGCTGAGACACTTATAGTTGCTAGTTCTCTTCCCAGCTTGCCAAAGGCGAAGGCTGACAGAATGCTAATGTACACTGTAACGACCGCAGGGACACGACACCGGGTTAAATGTAACAGAAGACATTTACTTACAAAAGACCAACAAAAGCATATACCACGAGAACACAAGAAAAAGCTGGTTCTTGTGGCAGGGAGCGAAGACAGAGAGCATCTTCACGCAGGTTTCTGCACCTAGAACTCAGACATAAGACACATAGAAAAAACAGAAAACAACAACAGCATGTAATGTAACATGCTGTTGTTACATTACATCAGACCTGGGCAAACTACGGCCCGCGGGCCACATACGGCCCGTTGCGTTGTTTAATCCGGCCCGTCGGACATTTACATTAACAACAGTCCTATAATACATTTACATTAACAACAGTCCTATAATACATTTACATTTGTAGTATTCATTTCGCTGTTTTTTTTCATCCTGCAATTGATATCTTGATTGGTTCCACTAGATCAGAGGACACTAATATGCAGACCGTTAATTCGGAGCAATACCGCTACTGTGAGACGCGTGACCGGCACCGAGTCAGCGACTCCCGGGGGGGGGGGGGGGGGGGGGGGGGGGGGGTAGACGCGCGATGGGAGCTAGACGCGCGAGCCGGGCCATCAGTAGATGAGGATCACAGCGTCTAGCACCCCACCCACCCCCCCCGCGGGAAACACTGACTTGGTGCCCGTCGCACGTCTCCCGGGGGGGGGGGGTGTGCGGTGCTAGACGCTGTGATCCTCGTCTACTAATGGCCCGGCCCGTCTGACAACTTTAAAAACCAAAAGTGGCCCTTGAGCCAAAATAATTGCCCACCCCTGCATTACATGCTCCCTCTCCACCTCTCTCTCTCTATATATGGATCTTTATATCACTTTCATTCACTACATTCAAAGAAGGAAACAACAAATGTACGTACAATTAGGGATATACTAGAACAAAGAAATGTGTAAACAGACAAACTGTACGAACATAGCAACCCTTTTTTTTGTTCCTTATGTTATTTAAGGTTTGTCCGGTTGTGTTTGTAATGTACATCATGTCTTATGTACAGAGATCCACACGGCTGCCAGATAGCGCTAGGACTACACAGATGAATTGGCAGGGCAGGTTGTCTTTTTACCTGCTGGCGGTTTTCACATTTGCCTGTCCTTCACCGGCAGTTATGGACGGTTTTTATCATTAGTCATGTTGTGGAAACGAAATCTGTTTGCGATGTAATTGTGTGGGAAGTATGTGTCTCTTGATGGTCTTGTGTACAGTGGCAGTGTAGTAAAAAAAAAGTGCAGCTCGGTTTTTCCCAATGGGCATTTTTGCCCCATGGGCCACCCCGCAGGTCTGTCCTTCCTCTTGGGCAGCCACATCTACCTGTGGAGGCCTCTCTCCATGGCTGTGCTCTGCTCACTGGGTCTAACCATATTTAACCGTATTTCCTTCAGTTTTGTATTCAGTTCACCGTTTCAGTATTGTACTTGCTGTGTTCTCTTGTTTTTAGAGCCAAAATAGCAATTGGTTGATTCTTTTCCAATGTGTCAAAGATAGTTTTCTAGTATAATTTTATGAGGGTTCTGTCTGGGTGGCTCTCCCATCACACGAACCCAGTGGTTGAGGTGGGCCATTCACTAGAGTCTTAGAGTCTGGTGTCTCTATGGAGGTTGAGGGGTTTGATTTTTGGTTTTTTGTTTTACTGGCTCTGTACTTAACTTTTGTTTAAGTATGTAAGGGTCACTTTTTCTTTTTCTGTGAGTTTATAACTATTTAAATGCTTCTCTTTTTGAATTCTTGGTAATAAGTGGATAATAAGATAAGATAAGATAAACTTTATTGTCCCAAAGAGGGAAATTTGTCTTGGGCAGTAGTACACAGCTGCATCATAGAGTACAATTTGACATACAAACACAGAACACAGAACACAATACACAGTACACAAAAATACAGTACAGGGATAATATGGTCTCTCGCCGAGCGAAGGTTGAGACAGTAGACAATCGTATTGCACATCCCTATTTAGCAAGTTCAATTACTCCATGCTATTTTAGAGAATAAACTAAATAAATAAAATGTCTTCTAAAGAGATGACATCGCACAGTGTTTCACATTTCACAAGAGGACAGAGCGCCTGCGCCCATAAAAATAAAAAGGATATAAAATATGAATAAAAGTATAAAAGAATAAGCAAACTATTTCCTCCCTTGCGGTAGAGCTGGTTGTTTATTTAGTAGTGCTATGGACGTTGGGAGGAAGGAGAGTTGTAACGATTATTTTTGTATCTACTGGCTCTATAGCGTCTTCCTGAGGGTAGTAGCTCATATTTCTGAAAATAGAATATGGGAAGGTGTCCTTCAGAACTCTCTGTGCCTGGTTTCTTACCTTGTTTTTCGAATATCGACTTTCGATATTGTCCTAGTTCTGTTCTGCATGCATTATTTGGCATTTTCCTTTGAGTACAGAAAATGGAATTGCAGAACTCTGCACACAGTCTCAGTTTGGTGTTTCCGTTTTCTAAAAGAGACAGATTTGGCAAGTCTAAATTGGCAAGTCCAAATTGATGTCCTCTTATGGTGTAAAAAGCCCTTCTTGCCTTGTCTGTTCAGGTCATTCACTTCAGGTAATTCTCAGCTTTATTGAAGTTACCTGTGGTGCTGATGTTAAAGGCCGAGGTAGGTATAATTTAGTATTATGTCCGAGGGCAATCACATCTAGAAATAATTTGGTGCTGGAGGCTTGGGTCTTTTTTGGGGAATATCATCATTTGTCTTGGTTAGATTTACTATCAAGGCACCAGGTCTGGAATAATTTATGCACAAGATCAAAGTGGCTTTTGTAGCCCTTCTTTGATTGGAGACAGCAGGACCAGGTCCTCTGGCAAACTGGAGCCAATAGACTTCTGTATTTATGATGCAGACTGTTCCAAAGTCTTTCTTTTTCCAAATTAATTGATGTTTTGTTGGACTCAAGCTGCATCCCCGTTTAACCCCCCAGCTTAGGGGAAGAAGTCTGTGCTTTCTGCCTTAGCAGCCACACTTTTGTTTGGTGTACATTGGATTATTATGTCCTGGGTTTTTCCTCCAACACCAATCCCAACATTCAGTACAACAGACCCTTTGTGCCAAATTGAATCAAATGGATTTTTTTTTATATCAACAAAACAGGAGACTAATTAGCGTTAGTTTTTAAATATTTGTTTGTTTGATGTGGGGTGCGAAGGGTGCCAATATGGTGGCCAAAGGATTTTCCTGAGGTTACTGTTGACGCAGATCCCGCGGGTAGTCGGAAGTAATATCTGTTTGGAGCGCCGTGATCATAAGTCCTCTTGGTTCCGAACATTGGGGAGGATCCCAGCGGGATAAGGACAACGTTAAAGAGCTTTAATACAGCCAATTTGAATTTAAGGTCTGTGATTTGGTTTACGATTTGTGTCTCTAGTGGGTTCTTGGTCGTCATTTATGATTGACTAAACTCTGACTGTAATTTATTCTTGTGTTGTGTTTTTTTGGCTGTTTATTCTTCTGCGACCAAAGAGATTGGAGAAGTGTTGTGACCCACACATCTCCATCTTCGATATGTAGACCCTCCTAAAAGTTTTTAGTTTGTATATAGAATGTTCAATTATTCCCATAAGTTAGCATGTAGTTGCTTTCTAACATGTGGTCCCTTATTTCCTTTCTGTGTTTTTAGACTGTTTTAATGTTTCACTATATAGTGGAGACATGTGTCCGGTTTCTGGGTTTCCGGGATGTTTGATTGGTTCCTCAAGTCCTTTCTGAGGTTTTTACATTCAATGTCAAACCATTTGTTTTAGTTTTTAGTTTTTTTTCTCCAGAAACTGGTCTCAAAGGACTTGCTCTTTTTTACACAGCCGTTTTGTGTTCTCTCTCTCTATGCCCTTCTCTCTCTATGCCTCTCTCTTCTCTCTCTCTCTTCTCTCTCTCTCTCTCTGTCTCTTTATGTCTCTCTCTCTCCCTTTTCTCTCTCTCTATGCCTATCTCTCTTTGTCTATGTCTCTCTCTCTCTCTCTCTGTCTTGGAGTGTTGCTTCAGTGGCTCGGTGAGTCAAGGGAATATAGATGAGTAGTGCAGGTCTTATTGGTAACCCGCTCTCAGAGGTTGTGACGAGGCAGCAGCAGCACCCCAGACGGAGGCCGCCGCCGCCGCCGCACCACAGCCTCATCATGAAATCACAGCACAGGGAAGGAAATTTGTTTATTGGAAATATAAATGTAAACTCCAGCTGCGCTGCGCTGTGAACCGCTAGGAGTGTGTATGCCGGTGCATATTTGACAGGTGGTGATTATGCTGCCTTTGTGTGTGTGTGTGTGTGTGTGTGTGTGTGTGTGTGTGTGTGTGTATGCTTGTGTGTGTGTGTGTGTGTGTGTGTGTGTGTGTGTGTGTGTGTGTGTGTGTGTGTGTGTGTGTGTGTGTGTGCGTGCGTGCGTGCGTGCGTGCGTGTGTGCTTTCACAAGAATTATATGTCATGTATCTCTGCATACATTATGTGCATGTGTGTACATATGTATGGATGTGTGCGTGTGTGTACGTATGTGTGTGTGTGTTGTGTAACATATTTATGTGTACATATGTGTGTGGTGTGTGTGTGTGTGTGTGGTGTGCTAACGTGAACATAGAGACATTTTTTAATGTTGAGATAACCTGGTTCTCAAGCAATATATCAATAGACATGTGACACACACGCACGCACACACACACCACACACACCACACACACAACACACACACGCCAGTGGAAAGTGTTATTCAATTAAATAGTTTGTCGTAGTGTATTGGTTGTCTTACGTGTTCCTTTCAACTTGCTGCTTTTGTGGTCTCTGTTGATGTATTTGATGAATGACTTGTGATTTTTCTGTAACTACTCCACTGTAATATTGCTGCACATCTCTTACTCCTCCATACCCTCCCTCCAGCCCCTGCCTTGCTCTGTCCAACCAGAAAGAGGTGATTGACAGGTTGCCTCAGTCTACAGTTATTGCTCTGACTGTCACTCCCCACTTTGGCTTCCATAGGATCTTGGTTATTACATAAATATAGCCGGATTAAAAATAGTTGAGATAGTTGTGTGTGTGTGTGGTGTGTGTGGTGCCGCTCCTCCAGGCCTCAGTGAAGGCCGTGCAGCAGATCGCGGGGGTGGAGGAGCGTCTGGGTCTGCTCCGGGTCGGCCCCGCCCAGCTGATGTGCACTGAGCTCCAGGGCCACAGCGCCCGCGGCCGCCACCTCCAAGACATCCTGGAGAGAGGAGAGAGAGTACCTGAGGTCAGTGAGACTCTACCACAAAGCCACCTATGTAGCCTGTATGGCCACACAACCTTCACAGGCTGGAATCTCTTAAAGGGGTCCTACTATAACCGCAGGTGTGAGTGTGAATAGCCCTTATAAGCTGTTCCAAAATTGTCATGTGACAAAAATTGTCATTGCAACATTGTGACATAATAAGTGGGAGTGTCCACCCCAGATGTATTATAGATAGATATGCCTACCAGTTACAGTCCACTGGGTAGTCTGGTCGTCTGATCTAGTCATCCTACATGTGGGTGGACACTCCCACCTGGGATGTCACTGTTATCACATGACAATTTTAGTCACATGGCAATTTTGAAACAGCTCGTAAGGCTAATCAACTCACACCTGCTGGTATAATAGGGCACCTTTTGAGCTCAAAATGCAAATTTGGCTTCATGTTTGTATTTGTTGTTTCCACTCTTCGTAAATGACTCAAAGTCTATTTGGGGCACGAAAAATTCTAAAATTGTCCCAACGTGGCCCGTACTTTGGGCTTTAGTAAGACGACCGTAAATCCTCTAATTAGTGGCCTTGTCTCTTCATAATGGCGGGGGCATTGGTCAACACGGACAAATAAAGGCGGCCTCCAATACAGGGCCGGGTCAAAAAACAAAGAAAAAAAAACTACGGTTAATACAGTAAACTCCTGGTGCCTGTTATACACCGGTAATTGGTAACTTACGGTAGGTTTGAATGACCTTGCAAGCCTGGAATTTCAATTTAAAGAGACAGTTTTTGCAGTATGGTTAGACGAAAATTCGGCGGGAAGCTGCAAGGCCACTTTGGACATGGACCCGAAAGAGAATCAAGATACTGGAGAAAGCAGAAGAATTGAACTGCGTTCAGCGGACAAGGGAAGTGCACGGCTAGCGGGTGCGCGAAGCGAAAGAAAGTTACTTGGAGCTAGAAGCTAAACTTCAGACTGGATCTACTCAATGCGGGACAAACACAACAGAGTCTCGAGGAAAATGATACAAAACAAAGCGAAGGAGATCTACTCTTCAGTGGGTGATGGGGCCGGCAAGGAGTTTGTAGCTAGCAGGGGCTGGCTGGAAAAATGTCTGAAACGCAACGACCTTTCACTTCGGCGTCGCACCACCATGGCACAGAAAGACCCAGATCTTCCTCACTGAGAAACTAGTTCGTTTGTGGATTTCTTTGGCAAGGCTGTCAGCTCTAAAGGGATTTTGGAGAAGGACATCCTTGCAATGGACGAGACTGCAGTTTGGTTTGATATGGTGTCCCCCTCTACTATCGATAAACGGGGTGCCAAGAGTGTGGCTCTCAAAACCACAGGACACGAGAAAAGCCATCTCACCGTTGTCCTGGCTGCCAAGGCTGACGGCACCAAACTCAAGCCGTACATCGTCTTCAAAGGGGCGAAACGTGACGTGAAGGCAATGCAGCAACAGGTCCCCGTGCAGTGATTGCCACTTCTGTGAATGTTTGGATGAACGACACCCTCACCACACACTGGCTGCTGAATGTGGTGGGAAAATTCAGCTTCACCCCGAGGGTCCTGGTGTGGGACTCATACCGCTGTCACATCAGTGCCGCCACCAAGGCTGAACTGAAAAGTGGCTACAACATCACAACAGCAGTGATCCCGGGAGGCTGCACTAAGTACATCCAAGCCCCTGATGTGATGTGGAACCAGCCCTTCAAGCAGAGCTTGCATGATGCCTACGACCAGTGGATGGCTGGGGACGTAGATAAGCAGTACACAGCTGGAGGGGGAAACTTAAAAAAGCGCCCGCCCGCCACCTGCTTGTGGACTGGGTGATCGCCGCCTGGGACAAGCTGGATAAGGATCTGATCAGAAAGTCCTTCAAAGTTTGTGGACAGTCGGTGAAAACTGACGGGAGTGAAGACAACCTCATCCACTGCTTCAAGGAGGGACAGCCCTGCGCCGCTGGACGGGAGGCTCTCACCCTGCTGCGTCAGCGGTACCAGGAGAACAGACAGACGGAGGCAGCCGAGGATGAGGAAGATGAGGAGGAGCTGCTCAACAATGAACTTGTTGTTCTGGATGATGTTGATGACGAGGACGCTGAGGATAGTGACATACTGATAGATGAGGAGGAGGAGTGAGTGAGTGAGTGAGTGACCACCTATTGCACTGTTCATTATCACTGTTCATCTGTTCATTTTTTAAAGGTAAGCTGCAATATTTTATATATTATAATATTTATTTTGGTTATTTTTTGTTTGGACTTTGCTTGCACTTTGACTGCCGTAAACTGGCTACCGTATTACGGTAATATTTATTCCTACCTCAGGGTTGTTTTGTATTATTTTACTGTGGCCGTATTTTCCCTACGTGAGGCTGCGGTGCTGTTTTGTTACCATATGTTATTTGCAGAATCTTACTGTTTTGTTTGTTTTGTTTTTATGTGGCAATGTGTGCAATGTTTTGCAATAAAAGTCAGGAAATGAAGGGATTATGTCCATGAAAGTTTCATTTTAAGAAATAAAGGCCTGCCTCTAATATAAGCCTGCCTCCAACAAAGGCCTGATGCTCTTTGCAGCTCAGTAAATAAAGGCCCCGGCCAATATTAGAGGATTTACGGTACTTTAGTACGACTACTACTATCAACTATATGCATTCTACTACAGGCTGGGAGCCGTGCCCGTACAATGCAACCCTTTTGAAGCAGCAGGATGAATGGATGAGCCTTTTAGGTTAAGGACGCGGCCAATAAGCCATAAGTGGTAACGAAGGTAATAATATGGGGGTGGAATATGATTGGTCCAGACGTGCAGGACACATCTGGCAGAGTACACACTTGTGGGCAGCTGCAAGCCCAGATGGACTTGACAGCGCTGTCTCTAACACAGCAGCTGGCAACTACTGGGCAAAATTCGTTGGCACAGAGGTTTTCTTGGGACAAACCCTACACACATACACACACACACACACACACACACACACACACACACATACCTTGATTCTAGCCCCTTTCACACTGCCGTTTCGTTCAGAGAATGTTGCAGCTTTATTCTGGCTTGCCTTCTTTATAAAAAGTACAAACACAGAATGAGGGGGGGGGTCATTTTCGTTCCCCCTTTGTTGGGTAGTCGTAGTAACAGAGCTGTAACAAAGCCGGATCGATGTCTGTGTAAAAGGGGTAAGACGGCATGCCGGGACAGGGGGGTGGGCTTTTGATGACATGTTATGTCAGTTATGTCTGTCATTCAACGTCTTTCTGATCACACAAACACGTCGCTCGCGCCATTCCGCCATTGTAACGTCACGCATCCACTTGTTGTTTGTGATGCATTCAATGTGAATATGCACGGCGAGCAAAACCAACGCAGGGGTAGGGGCGGCAGTAGCTCGGGAGGTAAGAGCGTTGTCTGGTAACTGGAAGGTTGCTGGTTCGATACCCGGGCTCCGCCTAGATAAGTGTCGAGGTGCCCCTGAGCAAGACGCCACCTGCTCCTGACGTGTTGGTTGTTACCTTGCATGGTTGACACCGGTGTGTGAATGTCAGGTGAAAGTGCTTTGGATAAAAGTGATATATAAAATGCAATCCATTTAACATTCTTGTTTAGAATGCAATGCCGCTGCCCGGCACATAAGTTATACATCACACTAGACACCGACACTGTTGTGTTACAGGCTTTCTTGGTTTCGTGTAAACAGGCAAAAGCCAGCACAATGCCGTGGAATGTCTTCACGGCATTATTCCAGGATCTCTGTGTAAAAAGGTACTCCTGAGACGGCTGTGGGCTGCTACTTGTCACCGGCTTAGCGCTGCTGTTGATGATGACATAAGGAAGTAACCGCTTCACCGTGGCTGAGGGCCAGCGATGCGCTTTTTGCATCCAACCGTCCGACAAAGTGGTGTAACCCTGCAGTATGGTACCCTTCACCTGCTGCACGTTACAGCGTCCTGTGTGTCAGGCCAAGCTCTAGTCTCCCTGGATGCACTACTTTTTAAAGGTCAGCCGCCAGTGGGATGACAGCTCAGATGGTTTGAAGTGCAGCTGGTGGTGTGTTGCTGGGGGATACATGCGTCTCTGGGCTCCCAACTCCACCCCGCACCGCAGAACCACCACACGCCACGCTTCCATCGCGGGATGTTTGTGTTATGTCTTCTGCAGCAGTCCTGGTTCTCCAGCAGTTTTTTCTACGAATGTACCACCTCTCAGATATTTTATTCGGAGAAGTAAACCTTTAACCAGCTCAAAACATTTTGGGGAGGGAAAAAAATGATGTCAAATGATGAATGAATGTCTGAATGTGTGTTACGTTTGGTGTAAACATGAACACTCGCTGATGCAAGTAAGTACAGTTAGTGAGAAACAAGGCCTTGTGCTTCACTAAAGATTTGTGTCATTCAGATTTACAAAGGTATTACAAGATACTGTATTAAGGTGCTATTCAGATTCCAGAGT
The DNA here is from genome assembly GCA_002895965.2 of Coryphaenoides rupestris. Lineage (NCBI taxonomy): Eukaryota > Metazoa > Chordata > Actinopteri > Gadiformes > Macrouridae > Coryphaenoides > Coryphaenoides rupestris. The sequence continues at coordinate 35,256 of PIJE02001770.1, forward strand.
GCCTTTGCAGGAAGCTCTGAAGGAATTTATTTTCAAGTCTAGCTTTTTCTGCTTGTTTCTCCAGAATCGCCTACTCTGCCGTAAAAACCACAAAAAGACAATTTCAAGACATATTCCAAATATTCCCCCATGCAAATAATAAAAAAGTACTCCTGCTAGGGGCACACATACCCCCATGGGAGAAACACTGGTCTGCAGAAAGACATTGTTTGGAAACACAGACAACACAGACTTCGGCTGCACATCACTTCGGCTGCAAAAAGCATCTGCTACATTTGGCTTACAATAATGGCTGTGTGTGTGTGTGTGTGTGTGTGCGTGTAACTGTATAGTGGCAGGTGCACAGTTGTATAAATAGTGATCTGGTGCCACTGGTAATCATGCCAGTGATTGTCAGGGGACGGGGGTGGGCACCTGTGAGCCTTCATCAGAGCTCCGGGCTAGCTCTGCCACCGCCGCCACAGAGTCTCATTAAGAGTGTCTTTTATCGCCTCTCTGGAATTTCACATCAAAACATACCTTGGGCCGTGGCTTACTCTGCTCTGCGCTCATTGCAATGTTCAAAGGGATGCCTGCTACATTTGGCTTACAATAATGGCTGTGTGTGTGTGTGTGTGTGTGTGTGTCATGGTCTTGTGCCCAGCATCAATCAAGGATCAATAGATTACTGATTACTGTATACATTCAAATTGAAGAAAATAAAATCTGCTGCTGTCTCTCTGTTGTCATATGTCCTGACCTACAGAAGAGAGAGCACAGAAATGCTTTCAGTACACCCTTGTACCCCAAGTACCCTTGACAGCACGACGGCTTCTGCACCTGAACGCACCGTGATGCTCCATGAACACTCTTAAATAAAACTCAACGGTGTAAACTCTTCATAACATTATTGTTTGGGGGTGAGGGCGCCCAGCAATGGAGGAGAAGACAGTTCAAGCACAAGCCCAGAGGGGCGGTTTAATAAAGAAAACACACAGTGGTTGCCACAAAAATATGCCACAAAGAAATGTCAGGATGCTCGCAGGAGCTGTAGAGGGTTGCGGGTGGAGCAGGGTGAGGGCTCTGCAGGTCGGCACGGCTCAGCTGCGGAGATCCGGGATGCTGGGGTGCCGAGGAGAAGAAGGAGGGGAAGGGATAGTGATCCCTGGGAAGGCAACTGCACAAAAACAAGGTTAGCACAATAACTGCGTGAAGTTAAATTGGCTAGAAGAAGGGGAAGGGATAGTGATCCCTGGGAGGGCAACTGCAGAGGGGGTCCGGGATGCTGGAGAGACGAGGAGGCGACGGGGTGCGAGCAAAGGAAAAACCAGGGTTGGCACAAAAAGGTCGGGTAACGGCGAGACGTTAATCCTCCTGGGTTATGGGAAGAACTGGCGACTAGCGGAGTGTCGACCAGGTTCTTGTAGTGGTGGAAGGTGATTGGATACAAGGGACAGGTGCAGTGATTAATAATGACGAGCAGGTGAGCAGAGTCGTGCTTCAGGCAGCGTCATCGACGCTCCTGCCGTTGCGCCGAGGAGCGCAAAGGGTGCGTAGCGGGAGGGGGGAGGCGCGGATGTGGAGGCGAGGACGGACGAACCGTAACAATTATTCACCATCCAAGGACAAAACAGAATGTGGCCCGGAGCTGAGGTGTGTGTGTGTGTGTGTGTGTGTGTGTGTGTGTGTCTGTGTGTTTGTGCGCGCGTGCGTGTGTGTGTTCTTCCAAGAAGAAAACCTGTGTGGATCAACGCAGAGCTGCCTTACAGATGAGGCAACACTTCCTGTCATGGAAGAACCAATATTCACGCACACACACATGTCAACCACGGAGATACACACAGACGTCCCGTCAGGAGAAGTACATTACCCCCCAGGGGTCATGTACAGCTGTCAGAACAGACGGGCCCAAGGTCAATATCCCAGAATCCACCGGGACAGCAGTCTGCATCTCAGCATTTCATGTGTGCGTGCATATGTGTGTGTATGTGTGTGCGTATGTGTGTGCACGTGTGCATATGTGTGTACACGCACACGTCTGTGTCAAACAGAAGACAGCACCTAATAGACCTGTCATTTAGAGACTAGAGAATGGAGAGGGACAGATTGACAGCTGGGATGAATTATGTAAGGTCACACATACACACACATTACTCGGGGCTCGGGAGTGTGCAGTGCCATAACTCCCAGAATGATCCCTGGAATTCCACACCATGTGTCGCTATGGAAATATAATCATCGCCGACCTCACCCAGAGATTGTGTGGTTAAACTACCTAGAGAGCATTGCAACAACAACAACTGAGAGACTGAACCCAGACCCCCCATCCAGAATTATATTGCGTTGTTGCCTGGCAACACGGTTCCCTGGCCGGCAACAGGCGTCTCCGTTTTAACTGAAATCCCACCACCGACGTGTCGATTTATGGTGTGTGTGTGTGTGTGTGTGTGCATGCGTGTGCGTGTGTGTGTGTGTGTGTGTGTGTGTGTGTGTGTGTGTGTGCATGCGTGTGCGTGTGTATGTGTGTGTGTGTGTGTGTAGGTTAGCAGGCTACATATAGACCATATAGAAGACGAAATATATGTCACCCGCGCCTCTTTGTGCCGTCACAAAATCCAGAATAAAAGGTTGCGTAGCTCCTATGAACTCATGAATGGAGGAACACATGAATGGATGGAGGAATGGATTAGCATAGCATAAACCATCCATGAATATTGATGTGCATCCTCTACAATCCATGGAGCCCAGATATCCCTTCATATGAATATTTATTATCAAGGATCCTATAGTGACTGCTGATTCTGTGTGTGTGTGTGTGTGTGTGTCTATGCAGGACATGCTGGTGGGGCTGGTGTGTGAGGCGGTGTCCTCCTCCCTCCGCCAGGGGAAAGGCCTGATGCTGGCAGGTTTCCCCAGAACCCTGAGCCAGGCCCAGGCGTACCAGGCTAGGGTGAGAGTCACACACACACACGCACAACAAGGCATCTGGAAGGAACATTAGAACTTTTTACCATGAACTATATTTACCCTTTATCTTAAAGGGGCCCTATTATACCACTTGGTGTGATTAACCATTACAAGCCGTTTCAAAATTGTCATCTGACTAAAATTCATCACAAGTGGGAGTGGCCACCTAGATGTATGCTAACTAGATCAGCCTCACAGCTGGTGGTATAATTTAACTAAACCTTCAATCACGGTCGGCATTCAGGTGAAGCAGTTCAAATGAAACGTCTACAAGTGTATTGACTCCATGAAGAGGCAAATCTATTCATTCACCGATTGATGGAAGTGTATCTAATAAAACTAGAACAGTTCTGAATCAACATTAATAAACCATATGCATTCTGAAGACTCCAACAGATATCCGTTTGCTAAAACACTACAATGCCAGAAACTCCATTTGCATGCTTGCAGTGTCTGCCTTAAAACACTGCGTTTGAGTGTAATTCATGAAAGATTTTGAAGCTTTTGAACGCAATGGCTGTGTCTCAATTGCTGCCTAAACTGGATGGCAAACATAGCTAATATGGTCACGGCCTATCACTGTCCCAATTCAGTAGGAAGCATAGGAAACATCCTCACTAGGTACCTAGATGTATGCTGACTAGATCAGTTTACCAGTTGGTAGTCTGATCTAGTCAGCATACATCGAGGTGGACACTCCCACTTGTGATGTCACTTTCATTTAATCTAACATTACGTTTATTTGACCACCAATATGTTTCTTTCACTTGGTTATTTTATTTATAAGAGAGAAAAAATGTATCTGTGACCAGCTAGCAAAGTGACGTTAGCATTAGCTTTAGTCAGTACTCCTAACTTCATGTGCGTCGTCACGTGATGCTACCTGGTTAGTCTCAGGTCTCACCTCATGAAGTGCTTTCACAAAGTATAGGTACCTAACAAGGAAGCTTCCTACATTGGCATCAGTGTTAAAGGAGGAAGCCTCCTCGCAATTGAGACACAGCCTCCGTATTCATGTCATAATTTGAAGGAAACTAATCTGCCATTGGCCCACTAGAGCCCTCTACCAGTCGGCAGCTCACGTAACAAGCTAGGCCGCAGCTTTAAGATCAGCTGCACTAGAAAGCGTCCGATACAGCATTTTTAATACAGAGGCGTCACCGTGGGACACTGTTAACTGATGTCAAGTGTTCTCCTGGGACATTGTGTTATAGTCCTAATGAAGACTCTTACTAGTTCCCAAAATGATCAAATATGCTTTGTGCTTTTTTTTCTACCCAAACCACACTGTCACGACATGACAAATAACATGATGTAACATTCTTTATTCATCACACACTACTGCAATCGTTTTTTAAAGGTGCAGTGTGTATGATTTATTGGTGTCGAGCAGGACAGACTTAGAGGTAGAAATTGAATCTAATATTCAGAACTATGTTTTAATTTGTGGATAATCCCATGGAAATAAGAATCGTTGTGTAAATGCTAGATGCCACAAAAGTCCTACACACTGCCCCTTTAATGATCGTGTGCACAATTATATTTAACACCTGAGTGTGTGAGCAGTTAGGCAACATACCTGTGTTGTTTCAACGTGCGGCCAGATGGGGGAGCCCACCGCCGTGTTGCTCCTGGGCTGCTGCCCTCCCGGTGAGGCGCCCGAGCGTCTGCCGTGTGCAGGCCTACCCTCCTCCTTCTCCACCTCCTGCTGCTCCTCCACCTCCCAGTTGGACCGGGGTGTGTGCAGAGACAGCCACCCCGTGGTGGAGCACTATGACCAGCGGAACCTTTTGCACCGGGTGAGTGGGGAGGAGACACACACACACCACACACACACACACAGATGATGGTGTGTGTGTATGAGAGAGAGGTATGAGTGTGTGTGTGTGTGTGTGTGTGTGTGTGTGTGTGTGTGTGTGTGTGTGTGTGTGTGTGTGTGTGTGTGTGTGTGTGTGTGTGTGAGTGAGAGAGAGAGAGAGGTATGAGTGTGTGTGTGTGTGTGTGTGTGTGTGTGTGTGTGTGTGTGTGTGAGAGAGAGAGGTATGAGTGTGTGTGTGTGTGTGTGTGTGTGTATGAGAGAGAGAGAGGTGTGTGTGTGTGTGTGTGTGTGTGTGTGTGTGTGTGTGTGTGTGTGTGTGTGTGTGTGTGTGTGTGTGTGTGTGTGTGTGTGTGTGAGTGAGAAGGTGTGTGCATGTGTATGAGAGAGAGGTATGAGTGTGTGTGTGTGTGTGTGTGTGTGTGTGTGTGTGTGTGTGTGTGTGTGTGTGTGTGTGTGTGTGTGTGTGTGTGTGTGTGTGTGTGTGTGAGTGAGGTGTGTGTGTGTGTGTGAGAGAGAGAGAGGTATGAGTACGTGTGTGTGTGTGTGTGTGTGTGTGTGTGTGTGTAGGCCTCATTGGGTTTGCCTTCTGGTCTCCAGATCGATGGCGAGTCACCAGAGGAGGAGGTGACGCAGATCCGCCTGGCGTTGGACTCTTGCTGAGAGCGCTGTTTTCTAAACGCTTCAAGGAACCCTCTGTCCGTGTCCACCCAGGAGATCCAGCTTATCATTTTGTGACCGACTGTATCTTTATTAAATAAAACCATTTAATGGAAACTTCACCCAGACACACCAAAGCATCATCACTACAGACTCACTTACATTCAGCACCAGTCAAACGCATGCTATTGTCTTCTGAACCCTCATCTTATCAGTAAGCACGATAATCTAACTCTTGTTGATAATCTTGTTGTGTCGCTGAACAAAATGCATCTCGTCGTCACAGAGCGCTAAAGCATCCGTTCAACTCTATTTTACAGTCTATGGCTTAACCCCTCTCTCTCTCTCTCTCTCTCTCTCTCTCTCTCTAATCTTGGTCTGACTCTGTCAACAGTAAATACTACCGCGACTAGCCTGACCAGCCGGGCACAGACTGTACTGTGGGGAGTGATGGTAAAAGGCCTTGATTCCGGGAAGCGTTTGTGGTTGAATGCTAAAAACAAAAAGCTGCCGTGATTGAATACAGTGCTTTGCCTTTCCGTTCAGCGCAGTGCGAGGGTCTTGCGTGAGAAGATAAACGTGTCCAACTGTACATTTCCTCCAGACCACCACGCGCTGCTCGCTTTAATCTGTAGCAAGCATGCAAGAGTTACAATCAAGCTTGTTGCCTTTTGGTGTCATTTTCATGAAATGGGGTAAAAGTAAATCGATATTGCATTTATAATTGGTTATAGTTTGAAAGATACCTGTATGGGACAATGTTTAATTCAATCGCTTGTTTGAGTCAGATATTTATTATTCAATAAAGCAAGAGCATTTGTTAAATTGAGTGGAGTTGCGCATTTCTTTTGATTGGTTTGTATGCACGGTCAGTATATTATCATCGCAAGTGAAATGGCGCCACCTACTGGTAGAACATGCACACTGGCCCTACAGGGTAACGCCCAACCACACTCAGGTCGTTATTTGAACAACGCATTGTGTATTTTGATATTGACTGTACTTTACACTTATATACACAAAGCCAGTACATGGACAGGTCTTCTCCGCTGCAGGTCACTGTCCACAGTTGGCGTCTTATCGGACGGTCCATGGTTTGCGGTTGTTTTGCAGTCACACGCGGTTGGGATGGTGGGATATCCCCATTTGTGAAGGTTCTTCTGCCCCCATCCTCCCCCCCCTGCAACACAAAGGAGGTTTACAAGTCGTCTCTGGGGCCTGGAGGGAGACGTTGTGCAAGTGTACTCTTGTCTACGGCGGGGGTGTCAAACTCATTTGAGGTTGAGGGCCGTAACAGACCAAATGCTACTTAGCGGGGGCTGGACTAACAAAACACTCAATGTGATTGAAGATGTCACCTTGCAATTTGATAATCTCCAATTGAAAGTCTTGTCTTGTGAGAAGGGTTGACTGAGAAGGGTTGACTGAGAAGGGTGAGTGAAACAGTCTTAGCGCCATCTCTAGGTCACTGAATTCCAGAAAACTCATGAAACTCTTGCTAGTCATGGAGCTCAGTGGTTATTTGCAGGAACTACAACCACTCTTTCTGATTATGGATAAAGTGAAGAATTCAGTAAGAAAGAAGAAATCAATCCATCAAAATTGCCTCCCTGGCCAACTGGGATCAGCTCGTGGGCGCAGGCCGCATGTTTGACACCCGTGGTTTACGGGGTGTGTGCTTTCGGCAACATGTTGATGCTGTACTTCTGCTGGTGAGGTGTTCAGTGGTGGTCAGGAAGCAACAGCAATGCACTCAGCAAGCAAGCTGACCAGCATGAGATGGGCCCTTCCTGAGACCTATTGATTCCGTCTCTACCTCCAGCCATAGCTCCCCTAAAGGCTGATAGCATACTCCGCAAGAACAGAGAAATGTGTTCTCGCTCCCCACCTCGAGAACAAGAACAAATTTCTCTGTTCTTGCGGAAGTATGTATCAGCCTTAAGAAGTGCAGAGAACAGACTCGAAAGGCAAAAACAGATTCTATGCACACAGAAAATTAATCAGTTGACATTTTAAGTTAATTTCATGTTCAGTTTTTCAATTCTCAGTAGGTTTAATTGCAACAAAAAGTCACATTATTACACTTAACTTTAGCCTGAAGCCTTCATTGGAACGTCTCCCTGCCGGAAATGAATAAGGCAACTTAAAGAACAACGCACACACACACAACACACAAAAGAGCATATAAACACTATTTTCACATACTTTTATTTCCACAGTTCTCCTCTAGCAGTTTTTTTTGTACATTATTTTTGTGTTTTTGTTTTTACATAAGAACAGACTGTTATACACATATACTGAAGCAGGGCAAAGGGAGTGAGGGAAAAGACAAAACAAAACGCCATACAAAATGGCCGCTACTCAAGCACAACCAAATCTATGTGTATAAAATTGCGTGGGGTTTTTTTTTCCACTGTGGTGGAGGCGACAACTTGCCTCAATTCTTTTTTTATTTTTAAATAGATTAATAAAAATACAATCTTTAATTTTTTTTCAAACGGACCTTTATGTGGACTGCCAAATAAAAGTCGGCCCTATGGGGGTGAGATGGTCGGGTAAATAACGGGTGTCGACGGTGAGGTAAAACAAAAAGACACAAAATGGCACACAGCAACTAATGCCGGCTACTTTACACCGTATACTTGCATTACTCCACGTGATTAACAAGAGCGGATATTTGTGGAAGGGGAGAGTAGGGGGGGGGGGAAACGAAAAAAAGGCATAAAAAAAACAAGACACCAACATTGTCGTTCACTTTAACGTCACCATATAATCCTCTCTGCACCGCCTGTTCCTTCAACATAACGTTAGCTTGCAACGCTGTAGTGCTTCATTACAAGGGGGGGCGAGGGGGTTTAAGGTGGTGGGTGGGTATAGAAAATGGAACAGGTTTTTAGTAAGACAACGGAAACCATTTGATATAAAAAAAAAAGAAAGAAAAAGAAATGTGTTATTGGGGTTTTGAGACGATGGGGAGGTGAAGAGTAGCGGAGCAGCGCTGCGCCGACGTGGCCCGCGGGTTAGCTCGATGCTATGCTAACGCTATCCCCACTCTAGCCCCGCATGGCACAGGGTCCTTAAAGGTGGCCTGCAGAATGTCACATGGCCGTCTGGATGATCGGGGTCCGCTGGAGGGGTCGCTGCTGCAAAACCGGTCCAACACAAACAGCCCCCCCCCCCCCCCCCTCCCTCCGTTCCTTCTAATAATAACAGTCCCGACATATTCTCCGCGGAGGAACAGTCGCTCATAAATACGCAAATATAACCCAACGCCTCGCGCCGAGATGGTACATTTTGCCCCCCTCCCCGCAAATAAACAAGCACGCACACGCACACGGACACATTCACTCACTAGACAAACAAACAAACAAACAAACCAGACGTGTTTATTTGGGTTGATAAATTAGGTTCCAACTCTGCGGTGGTGGCGCCGGTGGGCCGCGGTGCGAACGCCAGGGAGGCGGCGGTCTCCGAGCAGCAGCAGCAACGACGGGGGTTGGGGGGGAGGGGCCGGGGAATGTCGCGGTGCCGCCGGCTGTCCAGGTTCCAGTTTGTTAAAATATCGGGACTTGTTTTGTGTGTGTGTGTGTGTGTGTGTGTGTGTGTGTGTGTTTTGAAGTCAGAGAGCTGGCATGGCGGTCGCGGCAGCACGCCCCATGCGTCCATCTTGGGTAGCCAACGTGTGGTCAGACATCCGCGAAGAGTCAGTGACTTACAGCCCCCTCCCCCTCCCACCCTCACATACACCCACCCACCACCACCACCACCACCAGCAGCAGCAGCAGCAGCACTCTGGTCACCCCCCCGTCCCCACCAGGTGAAGCGGTTGGGGTGTGGGGGGTGCGGGTGAAGCAGGTGTCTTGGGGTACCGTGGAGGATGGAGCCACGCGCCCCTGTGGCCTTGTGGGGTACGACAGAGAGAGAGAGAGAGAGAGAGAGAGAGTCAGAGAGCGAGATCCCTGTCATCTGTTGGCGGGGTAGTAGTTGGGGTCCAGGTAGTTGTAGCCGGCGGCGTGGGACAGGCAGTAGTCCCGGTCCAGGAAGGAGTCCACCTGGTACACGGGCTCCAGGTGGTGCTCTGGCTTGTGGGTCTCCGTCTTGAACAAGCTGGCGGGAGGGGAGGAAGGAGAAACAGATGGCCGATGCTGATTTACACTGCGACCGCCGCTGGGACTCAGAGATAAGCGGCCCCCCAAACGAACCAGCTAAGCTCTTTAAAAGGGGGCAGTGGAACCAAGACCGTTTGAGCCGTTTGAGCGAATTTGAGCTGAAAATGTGGGTTCACTTACACTTAAAATCAATAATAGAGAACAGAACCAAATCTGCACCCTTCGCCTTTGCCCTCAATACACGCGATTTATCCTGAAACGATTCCTTTAACTTCGGGGACGTATGTGTAAATCACAGGCCCGGGACAGACAGGCCGTTCCTCACCCGCTGGTCCGGCGCCAGAGAGCGGTGGCGTCACGGTGGACATGTGGTCCCTGCTTACCAATCAGAGCAGTTGGAGCAGAAGTCCACGGCGTTGTCCTGGGGACAGTCCTGGCAGTGCCACCTCACGCCCTGGATGGGCTCCATGCCGCACGCGTCACACTGGCAACAAATCACCACAGCTCACCGTTAGCACGCACACACACACACACACACACACACACAGGGTAGCTATGGATGGTAGTGGGGTATTATGGTATGGATGGTAGTGGGGGGGTTATTATGGTATGGATGGTAGTGAGGGGGTATTATGGTATGGATGGTAGATGGTAGTATTATGGTATGGATGGCAGGTACCTTGAAGCCTGGGTGCTGCACAGCGCTGCTCTCCTCCTGGATCTCCCTGAGCCTCCTCTTCTTCAGCCTCTTCAGCTCCACCAGCTCCTTGTACTCCGGCAGGTGCCTCAGCTCCGCCGGGACCCCCTCCTCCTCCTCTTCCTCCTGCACCCACACACACACACACACACACACACATTATCAACCTGTTACTGCATCACTGTGTTTACACTGGGATTATCCAACATCACCGTGTTTACACTGGGATTATCCAGCATCACCGTGTTTACACTGGGATTATCCAGCATTACCGTGTTTACACTGGGATTATCCAGCATCACTGTGTTTACACTGGGATTATCCAACATCACCGTGTTTACACTGGGATTATCCAGCATCACTGTGTTTACACTGGGATTATCCAGCATCACTGTGTTTACACTGAGATTATCCAACATCACCGTGTTTACACTGGAATTATCCAACATCACCGTGTTTACACTGGAATTATCCAGGATCACTGTGTTTACACTGGGATTAGTCAGCATCACTGTGTTTACACTGGACCTATATAAATTCTGAAGGGCAAATATTGTTGTGCTTCCTATGGACCGATGTAATTACTATTATATTATTACAACATCGTATGCATATACTTATACTGCATAGAGGAAACTCTGAGCAAGACCAATGGCAAGCAAAACAAAACCAATTAAAAACACACCATAATATATTCGGGTCCAACCAATTAAGATACATTGTTTGTGATTCCGGGCTATGCAAATACAGTGGACTTGAGTTGACTAGACTGGGAACATCTCAACCCTACACCCTGGCCCTTTAAGAGACTCCAGGAGCCATCAGAGGGCAGCCATCGCCCCCTGCCCCACACCATGTGGCCGTGTCGGAGGTTCTCCGTTTGGCGTGTTAGCGTCGCCGGCAGCTCGTGTTCCCAGCGTGGCGGCCGGGCTCCGCTTAAAGGTTAGCGCCATCAGAGGGGGACAGTGAGCGAGAGAGTGAGCGAGAGAGCTAGCGAAAGGGGGGGCGAGAGGGGGAAGGGTGCAGCGGGCGAGAGAAAATATCAGTGCTCAGATTTGTGGCGGTGGTGCTGCGATCGTGGGTACAACTTGCGCGGAAAAGGTTAGCGGCTCTGCGGTCTACCGTCCAGCCCTGCGGTGGCTCATTCCCGATGGCTAGCCTTTGTCTCTACTGAAGGTATATGTGGGATCATCGTTTAGAGCCATTGGGGGGGTTTTATCCTGAGGTGTCTGTGCTGCAGAGCGGACAGAAGCGACGCGGCGGGACCCTCTGCTGGTGTGACAGCACACAGTTGCTACCAGCCCCCCACCACCCCCCCACGCCCCCCTGAAACCAACTCAAAAGGACGACAAATGTTGGATGTTTGCTATAATATATAAATTTAAATGGCAATATCCAACCCAAAAAAAACCACTCACATTTCATCACTGGGAAATGGAGGCAGCGCTTAACAGCGATCTTATATAATATTAGCAATCTAATAACCATTAATTACCACCCTGGGGAGGCTTTGAAAAGGCGCTGTAGGGAGGATTCAAGAGCTATAATTTCAGTGTAATTTGTCAGCTTTTAGTGAGTGAAATGCTGTGAGAATACCTGTTCTACTCACGGCTCCTTTCTGAATTCATGATGCATGAGGGCATCTCTGTTCTGATTGGTTCAGGGAGTTCATGAAGCTACCAATCACAGGTGGTTGAATGCTATACTTCTCGATGGCAGAGAAACGTCGGGAGTAGGGAGCAGAGAGGTTTGTTGTTTCGTTTGTTTCTAAATCTTGCACTCTGCTGTTCTCTCTCTCTCTCTCTTTAAAACACTTGTGTCTCACTGACAGCAGCTTTACAATGTTCTGATGTCCGTTTTGCTTTTGGCTTGAAGTGAGTCGATGTTCTCTTTCAGTTTGTTCTGTTTCATACCACTTCATTAAGAAGGGGGAAAAAAGTAAACGATTCTTCCAAACCAAGTCAAGCAAGACTGGGGGAGGGGGAGAAAGAGAGAGAAAGAGAGCGAGAGAACGAGGAGAGAGAGAGAGAGAGAGACTGGCGGACAAATAAGGAGAAACAGAATGATTGACAGGGAGGACAAGAGACAAAAGAGAGAACTGAGGGAACATGACAGGCATTCAGACCAAGAAGAAAGAGTCAGACAGACAGACTAATACGAGACACAGATGGACCAATAAGAGACAGACAGACAGACAGACAGACAGACAGACAGACAAATGGAGAGACTGACCAATAAGAGACAGACAGATGGAGAGACCGACCAATAAGAGACACAGACAGAGAGACTGATAAGAGACAGACAGACAGACCAACAAGAGAGACAGACAGACAAACGAGAGAGAGACAGACAAACATACCAATAAGAGACAGACAGACAGACCAATAAGAGTCAGATAGACAAATACACCAATAAAGAGACAGACCAATAAGAGACAGACAGACGGTGGTGGCATACCGAGTCCTCGGCCGAGGGGTCCTGCAGGCTGCTGTAGTAGGCGGCCCGCTCGTCCTCCTCCTCCATGTAGACGGGGGGCTCGTAGGAGGTGAGGAAGGTGGAGGGCCGGTACAGGTGCTTGTTGAGGTGGTGCTGCCGCTTGTTGGAAACCTGGGGAACGACGAGAAGTGTCAATATGCTCGATGACTTTATTATATGCTTAGGTTTGGTGGCTCTTCAGACAATATTTGCCTAGTAGTAGTAGTAGTAGTCATAGCTTTGGGTTGCCAAATGTTCACATCACAACGAGAAAGCAAAACGTTAACCATGTGACCAACCATGTGATAAAACATGAATGTTTCTGTACATTATGGACATAGCAACACCCAACATAACATTGTCAAACTATTTGAATGACTAGATTATAACAACGCATAAATATAGTAAATATATTATGTCCTATAAATGTATTTCTTTTTATCACATCAACCAGATTGTGGCCCCCTGTGGCACTACCTCAATATCCCTGAAATAAAATCAATAAAACAGTTTTTTCTGGAACTCTATGACAAACTAGATGACAGAAGTTACGTTGTGTAAAAGACAATAGAAGTAGGAGTGGAATTCTGCAGAATCGGTACGTGGAAGTAATCTGTCAAAATTCCGCTAACTATTGAAATATAGAACTTTCGTCGATCAGTACGGAGGAGTTTGTGGACAAAATAACAATGAATCACCAGACAAGTAGTTAACAAAATGCATGACCAAAGTACATTGAGCTGTTGCTGACTCTGCAGCATCACACAGTGGGTTTGTCACACTACATTGGTAACTAATGTTTTAGTGAAGCCAGGAGACAGGAGGGTAGGATGGCCTTGATCATCCAGACCGCTGTTGTCCTGCAAAATGGCAAGTCAGTAGTTCATCGTTTTGTATTGATGTGGAGTATCAGGTAGCCACGGTTACCTTCTTGGTGTACATGCACATGTTGGGTGTACGGCCCGGCACGGGGATCCCCGCCTTGGTCAGCTTGATGAAGTACTTCTGCACCCTGCTGGCGACCTGCCACACATTAACACACACACACACACACACACACACACATACACACACACACACAAAAAACAGGTCACCCTGGATGCCTTGTCCCTGGAATTGATCCCCGCCTTGACGGCCATTGAAAATAATCCACACTGGTAACTGGTAACTGGTGTTAAATGTTTTAATATTGCCATGCCGCTAGAGAATAGTTAGCTCCAGGGAGTGGGGGCTAGGGGAGGTCACCTGTTTGGTCGTCCGGTTCCCCAACGCGTCGGCAATCTTCTGCCATCTTTTCGACTCCACTTCCTCGGGGGGGAACTTGAGGAGAAGTTGCTCCAGCTTTTTCTGTACAACACCGATAACAAAGAAGACAAGCCTGAAAAGCCTGCTCGCTGCAACACTACACACTTCCTCCAACTAACCTCAACATTACTGCACATTCATAAGCCATACATGTAGGATGAATATCAGGTTGTCCACGTCCATTCTTTAACAAAACGTGCATGATGCATTTGATCAAGAGACCATTTCAAATGGAGTAACCCAGAGCACCTCATGGGCCACACAGGAATTGGTGCGTTCTGAACTCTGACGGCATCTGTACGGCCACTCACGGCCCCCTGAACAACATACACAAGACGGGGAGGACTCTGGTCGCCCTGGCAACCAATGTGCTCTCCCTTCAAAGCACAGACGTGATTGCTTGCTGGTACCGTCACTATGCAAGGCGACAAGCTCACCGCACACACCACCGCTGTTCTCCGTTCGGAGCGGTAGAGGTGTCGGCAACTCCACCCCTCCCTGATGATTCCAAACGCTCGACAAACATAACAAACAAACAAACATGAAACCCGTTTGTGTACCTGCTCTTCCACAGTCCACAGCTGGTTAAACGTCTCGGTCTTGTTGGAGTTGCACATCCTCCCTCTGATCAGCTGTGGGAACACCAGAGTACCGACACATTGGAGACGGTCGTCATGACAATATGCCCTCGTGCATATGGGAGGAAGGGGAGGGGGGGGGGGCGGGAGCGGCCCACACAACACAACTGCCGTTTTGCTTCCGGCAGCTGCTTGTCAAACAGACAATCGGAGATGCTTCATCAGAAGGAAATTATAATTTAACTTGGTTTGACAAAACGAACAAACAAAAAACTAACTGCAAACAAAAAAAATAAACTGATAAAAAAACAATGCCCAGTCAACAGATTGTGAGAGGTTGGATGGTAGGCATGTAAATGCACTCTCTCGCAATATAACAACATCAAAATCAACAGGAGGAATCATTGTTTCTTTCGCTGTGCTGGTACCTCAGAGCTGTCCGTCCACCCCCATCTATTGAAGGGGGTGCTGAAGGGGGTCCACAATAGATACCACAGCAGACAAGCTAGCACCAAAACAGGAGGGGGTGCTCGCTGCTCAGAACTACGCTACCATCACTATCGGGGGGAAGGGGAGGGGTGTACCTGGGATTGGCTGCCGTTCTCCAGGGCATCGCTGGTGGGCAGCGATGAGTACATTGTGGAGGACTCTCCTTCCTTCTTGGCCTCCACTGGACTTTTCGGCCTGGTGGGCAACCCTGATCACCGGAGAGAGACCCGTGGTTATTATTTCACTCACGCACACGTGCACGCAGACACACACACACACACACACACAAGTGGGGGGGGGCGGGTTCCACTTGCCCTGGTCAAAGATGAGCTTCAGTTGCCGGGTCTTGCGCTTCTTGTCGCAGAACTCCCGCTCAAAGTCGCACAGCCCTGAGGTGTACTTGTCCCAGGCGATGTCCGGGAGCTGGACCACCCGCTGGGGGCGGGGCGTGCCCATGTTCACCTGGCGGGGGTGACACGGCCAGAGGGAGAAGCGCCAACAACGTTCTGCTCAGGTGTGTCGACCAAAAGATACAAATGTTCTTCCCAACCAAGAAAGATGTCGAGGGACTTGAGTAAAACACCACAGGTGGGTGACTGTTAAAGGGCCCCTATTTTACCACCAGGTGTGAATGTGAATAGCCAACACAAGCCATTTAAAAATCATCATGTGACTAAAATTATCATTGTGACACAGTGATATCACAAGTGGGAGTGTCCATCCTGATGTATGACGACTAGATCAGACTACCAGCCTTCCCGGTGGTCTGTACCAACTGGCAGGCGTGTCCACCCATCATCTGGGCGGACACCCCGCGTGTGATGTCACAATGACAACTTCAGTCACGTGACTTTGATTTTGAAACGGCTCGTTGTGGCCAGTCACACTCACACCCTTTAACAGGAGTTTAAAGGGCAGAAAACATAGATCGAGACTTTGCATGGTTGTCGTAGTTACCCTCTTCTGCAGCTGCTCCACAAAGCTAATGGGGTCGGCGAGGGCGCATCGCTGGTGGCGGGTGAGCGTCTCCAGATCCAGCACGGCCTGCGTGCGCTGGGCTTCCAGCACGCCGATGGTCTGCAGCAGTCGCTGGTAGCTGAGGGGAACGAGAGACCAGCGACCGGGGGAGGTTAGAGACAGACAAGGGCACCACAAGAGGAGACCCATGTACATCATTGGGGGAGGGGGAGAGAGAGAGAGACAGACGGAGAAAGAGAGAGAGAGAGACAGAGAGAGAGACAGAGAAAGAGAGAGAGACAGAAAGACAGACAGAGAGAGAGAGACATGTGCAGAGCGCTGTTCATGGTCACACACAGAGACAAGGGACACGTAAAGCCACGGGACACACACTTGCATGCATAATTCAACCGTGGGATCCCGTCACTACAAGTGTTCGGATCACGGCACGGACAAAGCCAATCCGCGTTCAGGAATGTGTTTTAACCGGGAATTCGGGAAAGGAGGAGGAGCATCTGAGGCACGTGTGGCCACCCTTGGGCCAGTAACAAACTTAAAACGGTCACCAAGTTAATTTCCTTTTTTGGGAAATATAGAATGAACAAAAGAAATTACATAATACTAGTCGATTGAATTAAATAATGCAATCGGTGCACTTTGTAAATGAAAAGCTCGGCAAAACCTGCATCTCTGTACCCTGCACAGCACACATCAACGCCACAAGGAAGATAAGATGTGGACATCGCGGTACGTTAAACAGAGACTCCCGACACCCGATTAGTGTGATCTTCTCACATAAGCCTGGGGGGGGGGGAGCACCAAAAGAGGCTATAATAAAAAGCATTTCAGCCTTTTTTTCCCCTCCCCCTCCTCTTTCCAGTCTCTAAGCTAACTTGCGTGCGGGTGCTTTCTCAAGGGGTGCATGATACCCGTCTGAAAAGAGACATGAATGAAAATCAATGCGATTGCCCACCGCTCATTCAGAGGTTGTGTTATGAGACTTGAGGAAAATAAAATCGAGACGAGCCGCGGGTACCATAAACCGCATCCACCTTCATTCAACCCGTTGCTGCACTGAAAGGGTTTCTGTTGTAAATGGTAAATGGATTGCATTTATATAGCGCCTTTATCCAAAGCACTTTACAGTATTGCCTCACATTCACACACTGACGGTGGTGTCAACCATGCAAGGTAACAACCAACACGTCAGGCGCAGTGAGGGTTAGACGTCTTCCTCACTTATCTAGGCGGAGCCTGGGGATCGAACTAGCAACCTTCCGGTTTCCAGACAACCGATCTTAACCTCCTGAGCTACTGCCACCCCATGTTGTCTGGCACAACAGGACACAACATAAAAAGCAGGCTAACGTGAAGGTCTCTCTTGTGAGATCCTGACAGGAGAGCGCGAGTGGTTCTAGAAACAAGGCTTGTATAAATGCACCCATTATGCTCAGTGTGTTCACAGGGAATAATGTAAAATAATCATAAATAAAAACAATAAAAAGGCACTGTGCTGAGTTGTATACTCGAAACAGCGGCTTGTAAGGAAACTATATAAGACTATAACTAAAACCAGTAGGATAAAACACAAATCAAATCGTAAAGACCATCACCAAAATCCCAGTCACAAACAAAATGAAAATCCTCATTTCAAATCAGTTGAGTCTCTGGCAGCACAGCCCGGGCTTTAGACAAAACCTTGGAGGAAATCTTAGTTCTACAGCACGCACTGAATTCCTATCGCAAGGTCACTCCCCGGACGCAGGACAATGTCATATCCCTCCCCTCGTAAAAAGGATGGGTGGAGGAGCAGGGGGACGAACGCTGTTCGTCAACGTTAACCTCCGCGTATAATCCCCCGAGGGACGCGTCCAGACCACCCAGGTGGAGCCAATCCATTATTTAATGTGTTCCTGCGTGCATGGTTCTTCCTTGATTAGAAGGCTGCTCTCACCCAGGCGTGGAAACAACAGCAACACGCAGAGACCCTTTATGCATTTCACACTCTACTCGTGGGAAAACCTACGCTGAGCCGCGTCTTCTCGCCAGGCGGGCAGAGAAACGAAACGCAGACCCGCCCAGCAAAACATTATGGACAGGAAGGAAAAACACTCCGCAATTCTAAATTTGAGTGTTCCTCTACTCATGAAGACGCATTATGTTCACTAAACATGGCATGTATGCTGGTGTGACTGCTGTACAATTGGGTGCTAAAATACTGGTCCTAAGTTACCATTAGTATCCAGTCATATCTATTCGATATAGATCCAATCTACTGAAATACTTGTGCGAGACAGAAATTCTTTCTCATTACTCGCCCCTTTGGCTGGTAAGTGAACTGCAGCGGAGAGCATCTATATTATATTGTATTATCTTTCAACGATCCCGGTTCCAAAACAATATAGATCGGCCTCCACGCTGTGCTGCGCATGCATTCAGTGAAAGTATCCCTTTAAAGACTCCTTCCGCTTTACTTCACTGTACGAATGGATTCAGACCTGCTTCAGACCATTGTACTGTCAATCATGTAGTTTTACTTTTATGGTTGGTTTCAGGACGCAGACAGCAGGATGATGTTTTGAGTCTAAGATTAAATCAATCAATGAAAATCAATTACTTGACAGTGCACCACTAAATAGTTCAAAGGGACATCATGTTGGACCACTCCCAATATGCTCTGCTGTCTGTTGGTTATGTTGGTGTAATGAAAGGGTCCAAGATGGTAAGAGTTGAATCAAATTGTTTGTATGTTTGTACACATCTACTGCTTCTTGTCCGCACATCAACTGGTCATTAAGGCCACGCACACACGCACACACACACGCACGCACACACACACTACCTGCAAGGGATGGAAGACCACATGCCAATCAAGACGGGGACGTGTGTCGTTCTGAGGTTTCACTTGTTCACAACTACATTTCAAAGAGCCCCATGGCAATTAGGTTACTTCTGAACGGCGGCGGCCTTTGCTCCCATCGTTGCCGTAAAAAACCGCTGACATTAACAGAGACGCTCGGCTACAGTTTTGGTCTTCAAGCGAGGGCCGTCTAATTACGAGCGCTATTCAGCAGCTAATAAAGCGTCGTTATGTTGCCCACTAAAAGGATATGCCGGCACACTTGAGATCCGGAGAAAAGGCAAATACCTCCAGGACATTTCACACTTTTTCCACAGCCCCTTTTTAGTATCATGTTAGGTCCAACTGCGGCCCAATTATTAATACCAAAGTGCTCAAAATCCGCTGATGCAATCATGGCACGCGTCGCACGGCTTTGGAAAAACACCCAATAGCAATATTGGAATAGGTACCAGCGCATTACTAGCGCAAATCTATTGATACCCAACACTGTCATGAAGGAATAACAGTGCTTACCTCGTAGAAAAATAGGCAATGTGAATTTAGCTTCTTTAGCATCGATTGACATTTAGCCATTTTCCAACAAGAATACCCAGAGCTTTCTGATGTATACAGAGAAAAGAAATATCTATTGATGTGTTTGAAAAGTGCATGGAGTAACAGGGACAGAGGAAAGGTATCAGACAGAAAATAGAGAAACCTCCCAGGTTCCTCCAACATACTCTTTGTTGTGTTTCAGTGCCAGGTGGTCCGACTCAAAGTAATATACATCCGGCTCCTCCTCCTCCTCCTCCTCCACCACCTCTTCCTCCTCCCCGACCCGGCCCTCGGCCGCCACCTCCTTCCTGCCCTCAGCCTCGTTGTCTTTCAGGGGCCCAATGTCCTCCCGGCCCCCCGACGACACACCCGCCCCGGCCCCGGGCCCGGCCTCCACCGAGACGGCCGGCACCTCGCTGAGGAGGGGCCCCACGAGGTCCGAGATGGAAGTCTCCTCGGGTGTGGCCGGGCAGGAGGTCTCCACCACCACCTCCTCCACCGCCTCCTCCTCCACCACCACCACCTCCTCCTCCTCCACCACCACCACCTCCGCCTCCCCCGGGAAGCCGTTGTCCCGGGGGGAGCAGCCGGCCTTGGGGGGGGGGGAGGCCCTGCCGGCAGGGGGGCGCCCACCGAGGGGAAGTCCGCAGGGTGTATCTGTGTTCGTGGGGCTCCGTGAAAGACGGAGGCGTGCCGGACGCCCAGGGGTTGCATCCAGGGTCCGTGGGGGAGCAGGCGGGTTGTGCGGGGGAGGAGGCGGGTTCTGTGGGGGAGGGCGTGGGTGCGAGGGGCGGGGGTGAGGTTTCTCCTGAGTTGCTGTTGTTGTTCATGGGGCTATTGTTTATGTCGTTCGCGGTGGAGGAGCAGCAGGAGGAGGAGGAAGCAACTGCGGCGACCTCCAGTGGGTGACCGTTGGTGCTGGACTCGCCCTCCGTAACAAGCACCTCCTCCTCCTGCGCCGGGCACATGGCCTCGCCCACGATGTCCACCTCAACCTCCTCCACCTCCTGCTCCTCGGCCACGACCAATTCGGGGACAGGATCGTCTGTTAAAGACTCTGGCGTGGGGGCGGCGCACGAGGCCGGCGGGCCGGGGGCCTCCGGCTGCACGGGCATAACGTTTCTACAAGGCACAATGAGCTCCGCGGGCAAGGGCCCCCCCGCCTGCCCACCGTTGAGCAGCGGGAGGGTGTGGGTGGTCTTTGTGCCGACGACCGGCACGCTAGGTCCATCGCTCTCTTCCTCAGCCTGTCCCAGGCCATTGGAGGCCTTGTGAGTGTTGGGGGGCCGGGCTGTCCCGTCGCTATCCTCACCGGCTCTCCCGTCCCCCGGCGGGCCCTCTCCCTCGTCCGCCTTGCGCTTGATGTCTTCGGCGAGGACGGGCGAGGTGCGACCCCCCCCATCGCCATGCAGGCCATCGAGACCCTCGCCGCCATTGTCCTGGATGTCCTCGAAGACGGACCCGGGGCTCTCTGCGTTGACAGTTTGTTGCCTGTCATCATCATCATCGTCGTCGTCGTCTTCCTCCTCTTCCTCCTCCTCAGCTCCTCGAGAAGACTCCTCAGAAGAGGGGCTCCGCTTGGCCTTCTTGAGCTGAGGCGAGGCCTCCTCCTCCTCCGGCAGCTCCTTCCCTCTCCCGCAGGCTTCGGGCCTCTCCGGAGGGCAGCTGTCCCGCTCCAGGCAGGGGGTGCTGCGCTTCCTGGAGCCGCCCCACTGCTCACCCTCCGCCGCCGGTGCCTTGGGGTCCGCTACCTTGCCCTGCGACGGGGACGCCTGCTGGTGCTGGCCGTCCTGCCTCGTCGTCGACCCCACCGCCTCCTGCTTCTTCTTGGGAGAGCGGGCCCTGGGCACGGGGGACGCCGCCGTCTCCTCCGGCTGGGCGATGCTGCGGTTCCTGAGGGTCCGGCCACAGAAGTTCTCGTCCAGTCCATTGTGCCCCACTGATGACCGTGTGACGCGCGAGGAACGGGACGCGGCCATAGTGCGGCGGGGGCCTACAGGGTCCTCATCCTGGCGCTCGCTCCTCGGCAGCAGAACCCGGGCACCTGCACGACAACACAGACACGGCATGAAGACACACAGAGACCTACCGCCATTAAGACGCTCTTTCCATACAATGCCGTGTATGTTTAATGGGGTTTTAACATTTAAGGTGTTCTCACAGACGATTCATCACATGATTAATTTTCCGATTAATCATTTGGTCCATAAAATGCCTAAATAATCATCACAAGTTAGAGTCCAAAGTGATGTCTTAAATGTGCTTGCTTTATCTGACAAAGGGGCCAAGAAAAAAATGTCTAATTGATTATTAGAATTAGATTTGATTAATTTCCCGCAGAGCGACCAATCGATGAATCGACTGTTTTTGCTTGTTGCAGGCCTAGTTTGAATATGTTCATAGAAATAAAATAGCAATTTTACAATGTGGTTCAGTGTCATTCATTTGCCAACTCCACTGATGGGTGAGACACTATGATGAGTGCAAAGCAAAAGGACAGCATCCCAGACTTGGACGTCATCCTGCACACGCACTAGGCTGCATATCTCATGAGGACGGTGGCCCTGGTGGACCAACACGTTCACCCGTCCACAATATTACTATTGAGAAATACATGTTCACTTCCTTCCTGGCAGGCTTTTAAAAGCAATTCCCCAAAGAGATTGAGCGTAGGTGTGTTCAGGTGTGTAGGTGTATTTAGGACTTTTACGCTTGGTGCTATGCAGAAGATTATTTTAGGCAACACATCAATCATAAATGGACCATTAACTATTAGTTAATTCTAAAACGCTATGAATTAGTCATGATGCACGTTATCTTGTTGGTTTCTTTGCTCAAGGACAACACCACAGTGCAGTTATATATGGCAGGGGGGGCAGCAGAGACAGGCTTTGTGGAGGGATGTCCACAAATTGTCCTAGGCCTATATAGTATCCCAGGGACAACAATGGGTCATGAAACCATGACCCATTGTTGTCCCTGGGATACTATATAGGCCTATTTGTCCTCTGACAAAAGAGGACAATTTAAAAGAAAAAAAAGTGACAATCAAGACCAAGAGAGAAAGGTACTGCTGGCTGGCCGTTGTGCAGAAGACGAGACAACTGTCTGAAGCAAACACATCAATGAGCATATTAGTGCTTTTATACAAATTCCCTTTGGCGTGCTTGAAGGACCTACATCTGTCACAACTCATTTATAAAGCTTACAGTCACATTGCCTGAAGCTAACCCCACCTCCCCACTCCATCTTTAGCATCATTGTGGTACCACAGCCACATGAAGACCAGAGGGATCCTGTAGCTATGAATGCTTTTTCCTACCGGGAGGTGAGCAACCTTGAAGGAAGCCAGGGGTGCACATATTACACACACTCGACTAAATACTCCAGTTGAGAGCCAATATGATTTGACAAACAGCGGTGGAAACACATTAGGCTAGGCCTAAATCCCTATTTCTTAATTGCAACAAAAGCAATCAAATTAGACCCAACAAAGTCTAGAAAACAAATTATGATTACCAGAATACAAGTCAACCGAAACCACTGTCTGAAAGAAAAGATCAATAGTGATCTTAACACGTTTATGATTGGTTGAAACTATACGGTGTCCTACCAATAACGAGCAGGGCAGCCAGAAATACGTATTATGCAGCGCTTGTACATTAAATGTGTACATTAAAGGGGCCCTATTATACCACCAGGAGTGAGCGTGATTAGCCATTACAAGCTCGTTTCCACATTGTCATGTGACTAAAATGTGACAAAGTGACATCACAAGCGTGTGTGTGTGTCTGTCTGCCCAGATTTACGCTGGCTAGATCAGTTCACCAGTTGGTACGGTCCACTGGGTTTGGCTCGTAGACTGCCCCTGGTCATCATACATCTCGGTGGACACGGCCCACACCCACACTTATGCTCCCACTTGGGTCACAATGAAATGTTGTATGTTTCAGTCACAGAGGTTCAGTTTGGACACGGCTTGTGACGGCTGATCACACTTCACACCTGGTGGCATAATAGGGAACCCTTTAAAAACACACCAAAGTCGAGCATCAAAACAAAGCACGTCGCTGTAGGTTGTGAGTGATTGGACTCTTCACGCTCAGAGCAGCTAAACGTCCAACCAAGCGACTTCCCGGTTCCCGCTGGCAGACTGGCGCGTACGGTTGACACGTGCAACGCGCTTATGATAACCACAGCATAGCACCGAATCTAACGACCCCCACCCCACCCCCTCCACCCCCTCCACAACGTAACACAACGCCTCATGAAATGAATACTCACACATGTTACAAGTATCCGGACCATTGTTTTGGAGCCTCGGGAGCATAGGCTGCTAACCTATAGACATACTATCCCTGTGTGTGTGTGTGTGTGTGTGTGTATAGGCAGAGCATTCCCCACGCATGTCCTAAAATAACTCAGAACAGTAAAGCACTTGGAACGCTGAGTTTTGACAGCGTCGTTCTGCATAATAACCCACGAATTCGCGTTGTAGCACACACGTACCCAGGAGAAAAAGGTTCATATCCTTTCCTTTCCAGCAGTCAGTCAGTCAGGCAGCCAGCCAGTCAGTCAGCCAGCCGTACATATAGAAAGTTGTGAAGCACACAGGTGTAATGGAAGCAGCTCGACCCACAGCTACACCTGTCACACCCCAGCACAGCCCCCGGTGCGTCCGTATCTCACTGTACTTTAAAGCAGACACACCTTTGCGTACACAACACAACAACACAACACAACAACAGCACAGCGCACAGGCTAACTGTTAGCACGAGCAACTTCAGTGACCACGTCTAGCACGCTAGTTAGCAGGCTAACTAGCCCACTGGTGTGATGCTAAACGTAGGCTCGGCGGACGGAGCGACACGCTGCATATTCATTGAATGCGGGTTATCGTGTAAACAAGGACCCAGTGTGTGCGACTGGGGGTCACTGTGATAAAGACGCCCCCCGTGTCGTTTTAAAAACACACCGCCTGGACCACACAGCCCCGGC
Organism: Coryphaenoides rupestris; assembly: GCA_002895965.2. Classification (NCBI taxonomy): domain Eukaryota; kingdom Metazoa; phylum Chordata; class Actinopteri; order Gadiformes; family Macrouridae; genus Coryphaenoides; species Coryphaenoides rupestris. The sequence goes on from PIJE02001770.1 coordinate 59,683, forward strand.
GGTGTGTGAAGTTGGCTGGCGCTTAGCTCGTTTGCTATGTTCGCCGCATCGCGTGGACAGAAAAATCACAACACGGCGCGATGTTGTGGACACACTAGTAACTCTGAGGACGGCGAATGTACCGAGAGCCACAAGCACACACATGAGACGTGTGTGTGTGTGTGTGTGTGTGTGTGTCTGACTGACATATCTGAGCCTGCGGCCGCTGTCGAATAACGTTCGCAGTGTGCGTGCGGGAGAGCGTTAGCAACACACGGCTAGCACAAGCCCGACAGTATAACGGGGGGGGTACGAGCCGCGACGAGCCGCCAGTGGCTAACGTGGACTGGCTAGCTAGCCGATTGTTTCGTGGTGCAACTTTTGCGGTCCGTTTGCGCGACACTAATGACGCCGGATCGCCCCGTCGTGCCGCCGAATAAACGCACGGTTCGCCGATAAGAGTAATGGACGGAGCGCACCGGAGGCTCGCCGCTTAAAATCACTTTATAACCGCGAGAAACAGACGTACCTCACTTCCGTAAATCTGCTACACGTTCGGTAGCAGCCATGTTTTCAATCCCAGTCAACTAGTCGGGGTGTGTGAGAGCCGATTGAGCCGGGCTCATCAAACTGCACTCCGGCGTTGGCCCCTGACAGGAGCACTGTGTGTGTGTTGTTGTTTTTTTTGCCACACTGTTTTGCTTGTTGTGGTGGACTGATTCTCAACTGGTGGACTGATTCTCAACTGGTGGGTTTTAAACTCAGACAGTCTGACAATATTGTGTGCTCCTTCTCCTTGATTATGAGAACCCGTTATATTGTGATCGCACATTCAAAGAAGACATGGCTAACACAATGAATGTTAACACAAACTTTAACATTTGAATAGTGTCAGCGAACAAAATGAGGACATACTTCTTGTCAAGTATATATATATATATATATATATATGCAATATGGGACAGTACAACATTCCTTATGTATCCTTCATCATTCAAAGTTAAGCAACACCATGCCCATGAAAATACAGACCTACGTGTCATTATGTATTTTGTGCATTGTACAATTGAGTGAAAATGTAAATGCGGTGATTATGTACACATTTAATGGAAAGCTTTGCATTTCATTGTAGCTAATGGGTACGTTCGGCTGGGTGTTCTGCTTGTGAGTAAAGTGTTGTCAAAAACATGCATTCAGAACCAACTGTCACATTTTCTACAAAAGTTAATTCACATAGTAAATTATACCCTTCTGGGATAAATAAGTAAGTGCTGGGACACATTACCCATGTACTACAAGTACTGGTACATTCAAATACAACCATACATTTGTGTTAGCATGCCACTCAGCCCATCCATAGAACCTTGCAACACACATTTCCTCCAAGACGCCTTAGGATTTTGTCCATTAATAATCGTATGATTATTGTCAAGTGTCAGTGCTAGTCGTCTTCGTCAATGTTCACTTGGACAGTATTCTTACACAACAGGAACGTTCGGTCAAATCTACAACAAGATGCATTGTGAAGAATCACTATAAACAATACACAAGACAAAGACACATGCTCATTTGGTCAAGAACAAAAAAAAAAAAAAAAAAAAAAGTGGCATTCAATGGAATCTTTAGCTGCACAATTACCGATTTGGAAGTTAAATGTTTGGTGTCTGGAAACATTCTAACACGTGGATACTACAGTCCTAATGGAAATGTAAGCGCACTATCACCAGATATGTACAATGTGACACGAAGCCTATTGACAGTCTCACTTGCTGGGGGGGTCAAAGTCTGCTTCAAAGTGGTGAAGATGAGGTCCTTCACTGCAAGGTTTTTTTTTGTAATTAAAGTGACGTGCAAAAGAGAAAAAAAGGCGGTTTCATTGTCAATTTGTTTTGTTTGAGTGTGGATGTTTTTCCTCGGTTGGTTAAACAGAGCGGGTCTCCCACTCGATCTTCTCCTCTGACTGAGACGACTCCACTTCCTGGTGGATGATGTTGGGCCGCACGGTCACCACTGGACCCCCGCCGTGGATGGAGTGGAGGAAGTTCCACGTCTCCTCAGAGATCTGCCCCGAGTCGGCTCCTGAAAGGTTTGGGAGGATTAATATGGATATTTATATACATAAAACCCCCACACACCAGCCAAGCCTTGATTATCCCATAACAAAAAGGTACAAACAGAGGGCAAGTTAATACAACCGATGCAGTAATAGTGTTTTAGAATTCATCAACAAAAAAGGACAATGTATTATTCATCAAAGACAATGGCGCAATAAAGTGATTTGTAGAACATGACGCAGTATGAGGATCGAGAGTCCACACAAGGAGCCAAGGAGAGCGTAACAAGCAGATGGTACAGTACCTTGTTTCAGCGTCAGATGGCCGTTCTTGTTGATTGCAATCTTGGAGTTGTCGATTGGCCCCGGTGGATCTTCAAAAGGATAAATAAGACAAAACAACAGGAACCATCAGTTAACAGTGCCAAAGCTTCATGCTCAACCATCTTGTTAAATACTAAACAATCATGGTTTAAGAGTATGAACTATCCCTTATTTAGACCATATAACTATATACAATGAATTAAAAAAAAAAAAAAGAACAAAAAGAGAAACGCTCGGTGTAAGCCCTCACAGATAAATATTTATAGCGAGATAGGAAGAGAATATAGGCATATGAGAGTGTGTTTACACGCATTCTGCAGTAGCAACAAAGCTAATGGAGAGAATTCTACAATGAGCACATTGGAATTATTTTCTCATGCATAGTAATTGTTAATTAGATTGTGAAATGAAACATGATTATGAAAGTAACATGAAAAATAAAGTGTATCCCCACAGATGGATACATAGAGTATGGTGGTTAAGCTAAACAGGAAGTGTCAACGTGTAATTTCACATCTATTTTCAAGCTGAAACAATCAATACCCAAGGAAGACCTGTGTGTCAAGGGGGTAATACGTTGCCGTTTTGGACAACCAATCAGGGTAAAGGATGTGGGCGGAGCCTGCCTCGAGCCCTGTGTCCACTCACCGTTATCCTTCCCTTTGACAAAGCCCTCCCACTCCCGAAACCACTGCATGCTGATGCAGTATATGACCACCGGAGAATCCTCCTCCTGGAACGCCTTGTTTAGCTGTAGGGACCGACAGCGGGAGGGGGGAGGGGGTGGGAGTGTGTGGAAAAGAAAAAAGGAGGGGGAGGAGAGAATGAGAAACAAGGCGGGGCATGAGGTGTCAGGGTAAAAAAGAAAAAAGGATTGAGAGGAGGAAAGCCTATACAGGGCAATTATTGATTATCCGTGCCACGATTTACAATTAAAGACCCTTCTAATCCAACAGTCATTCTTTACCCACCCCATCCACTCACTCACTCCTAACTCCTAACACACACACACACACGCACGCACGCAATCACGAGGAGGGCATCAGGCTGACTGCATCTGTGCCCATGCATTAATGATGAACCTTTCGAGCTCACACCTCTCATCTCTCACCTCCTGCTGGGGCAAGGAGCGCCCCCACCCACTCCCCCTCCCCCTCCCCACCACAGCCCACCCCTCCCCCGTCGACCAGTTGAATAGACCGGCACAAGAGTTCAACATATACACCCATGCACGCTGGCTGACGTGAATACTCATAATAATTCTGATTCTGATTCTAATAATAACAACAACACCACCACCACACACAGTCCACCTCTGTTCACCCGGACTGCACACAATACTGCACATGGACTTTTAATAGCAAGAAGCAGCATGGGGCTGGGTGGCGGCCGGACGTACCCGGACAAACATGTCCAGCTCCGTCTTGCGGCGCTTCTCCAGACGCTCGATCTCTGTCTGGCACACGTGGCAGACGTAGAGGTGGTTGACGGCAGGCCCGCCGCCGTACCTGGAGGAGAGCAGCGGTGGCAACGTTAACAGACCGTTGTAACGTAATGATAGGTGTACTGCTTATGAATGTAATAGGACCCCTTGCAGCGTGGGGGTGGGGTTAGGTGGGCTGAGCTGGGCTAGCTACCTGCTGTACAGATGATCCCAGACGTTTTGTGGCAGCATCACCACCAGGTCGTCGATACACGTGGCCTTGTTGGGGGGCACCCCTGGTGAAAAGATGGTAACAAAATAAAAAAGGATTAGTTCCCCAAGCCAGGACTGGAGCTCGCACGCACGCACGCGCACACACATACACACACACGCGCAATGTGAACAGATGGGATTGGGATCTGAACGCTTGCGTTGCAAACGTGTACCCGAGCAAATCATAAAACGATGACAAAAATATTAGAATCGCTATAGTTTTGTAGTCATTTTTTATTTATCTTCCAATATGTATTATGTTGATATGCGTTTTGCTTTGCACATTGCAAGTTTTGGAGCAGGATATGTCATTCAATTGTCAAAAGCCTAAAAGCATCAAAAGGGGAAAAAAGAGAGCGAGAGAGAGAGAGGCCATGTATTTCATTATCGGGTATTTCTTGCATCCCTACTGAATCCCATTATGAGATCGTGCCATGTTAATTTGCATCAGCCTTGCGTGAATGCGTCAAGAGCCAAGCTTAGACCCCCACTTTGAAGGCAGTCATGAAAACCAGAGACCCTGCTGTCGGGAGCCGCCAAAGAGACGGATACCCTTCAAATGAGCTTTGACACGGCAACTTCATTCTGCAGTTTATTTTATTTTATTTCGGTACGAATAATGAAATAATATGTGATTGGCCCCAATGCGTGTAACACTCTTCCCCTCCATCTCGCCATTAAGAGTCATTCAGTAGAAAGGGAAGTCAAAAAAGCCTTTGAAGCCTGCCAAGTTCTGCTGGGAATACTGCGTAGCCTTCCCTCAAACTCTCAAATCCTTTACACAGATCAAAGGAAAAGCGGTGGCGGTGGGTTGGGGAGCACCGGGTTGTTCGGCAGCGCTGGCATTTTGGGGGTGGAAATTTTTGTTGGGGAAGAGATAGAGATAGTGGAGATATAGTGCGTGTGCGTGCGCGCCTGTTCGTGTGTGTGTGTGCATGCGTCTAGGGGGTGGGGGGGTGGGAAGGGGGATAAAAGATAACAAATCTCTCTTTCGGGGGAGGACATCTCGCCATCTTGATGCGAGCGGGAGCTGGGTGAGCTGGGGATTTTGGACATAGTTACCCCCGTGGGAGCAGAGGAAGTCCGTGTTGGAGATGGGCCCCGGCTCCGCGAAGGTCTTGAACTTGTTGAGCCACTGGCGCGACACGTAGAACTGCAGCAGGCTGGGCTCCATCATGTTGAGCAGCCCCGTCACCCTCCGACGTTCCTTCACGGCCTCCTCGCTGCTTTTCCTGCACACACGCACACACGTGCACACACACACACACACACTTCAGAACAGCTTCAAGTGTAGCAGAGTGAAACAATGTGAAACCAAATTCAATCCAATGGCGAGGTCGGCTGTGAATGGCGGTGCCGCCAACGATTGCCACGACAACCAATTTGTTTACAATAATAGGGTAACAGATCAGGGTCTATATCGAAGTGACGCTCACTTGTAGAAGAGCACGTAGGCCTCGGCGTTCTGCACGCAGGAATCTGGGACCTCGGTCACGCTCTGGTCATCAAACTCGTACCACAGGTTGTTGAGGTCATTCCGGCAGTACGCGATGTAGTGGCCGCCTGGGGTTTTGGGGGCGACAAAAGGGGAAAGGAGTTAACGACCCCTGCGCTCGAAACAAAGTTTACGAAACCAAAACGAACGCCCTTGATACAAGATGAGGAGATAGACTCACTGCTGGCGGTGCCGTGGTGACAGATGACGGACAGCAGGTCGTACGTGGTGGTCTGCGTGGTGCTGTCCTTGGCCAGGAAGGGCTGCAGGTCCAGGCCGTCCAGGGGGAAGGAGACGTGGGTGCCGATCTTGGTGGAGAACATCAGCTCGTGCCGGAAGCGCTTCAGGTGGATGCACAGGATCTGTGCGGGGGGTGCAAGTTTTAGAGGAATAAAGTTTTTTCCAGTGGGAGGGGGGGGGCATTTGCGAACAAACCGATCTATTGTGGGGTGTTTTTTTGTTGCAGAATACAGAAATAGATGACTGTAGGGGTTTTTGCATACCTCTGGCAAACTCTGTACTTTGCAGAATTTGACTCCGTTTCGTAACCTAAACAAGGACAACAAAAAAAAAACAGGGAAATGTTATCGTGGGTGTGGGCGGTTCAGTTTCATTGTTTCGACATGATCATTTGATTTCTGAAGCACAAAAGGACTCACTTCTTGCATTTTTCACAGCTGTACATGTTGTCTCCTAAAATACACCAAAACAACAAGGCAAGTGTTTAATATAGGATGACACTTTCAGAATCCACCACGGCACAATATGAAACACCCATCACAGCCACGATAGTATTAATACAAAAGAACCTCTACCTTTTAATTCATCCCTGGCAAAGAAAGCTGCTAGACAGTCCTGTAACGTGACGACTGGACCCCAGAACCAGCTGGAATAGAATGAAAAAAACAAAACAAGCGCTGAGACTTGAACCCTGGAGAGCTGAATAATTGGTCATTAGTTGCAATAAAATATAAGTGAACGTTTCCTGGTTAGGACACGGTGGAATCCTAAGTGCTCTTTCCCTCCGAGGGGATAATCGGGCCGTCATCTCGCTACCCTGACATTACAGATTCATCTCTTTAAGCTCTATTCACCGAGCTATTCAGGAAAACCAATGGTAGGTAATGGGACTTTTCACAGTGGTGCCAATGTTATTATCACTGACATTTACTTACTTAAAGTCCATGAAGAATTAGAATGGACTTTTCTTCTTTTACCTCGTAAGCTTTACTTCCACAGTTATACTACTCACCCGACTTCAACAGAATGTCCCAAAAATATATTTCATTGAATTGACCTTCCAATTTAACTGAAGATATGTTCATCACATTGCTCCCATGCTAGGCCCCAGTGTTTTAATTGGCTTTATTTGGAATCCAAGAGTAAGATAAGGCTCTGAATGCCATTTTGCATCGTTTTAAAGTGCACCATATCCACAGTATAGACATACCACAGACCCCTTTCAGGAGGATAATCACATCATCAATAAAACCCACTGAACGTTAACATGACAGGAACAGGAAGTTACTTTACCCTTCTACAGACGATCTGTGAAAAGGGTCTATGCTGATGGCAGCACAACAACACCGATGGCATCAGTGGGTGGACATACCTCTTAATGTACTCCATGACGAAGGAGATCCAGCCCTGCGGTGCATAGGCCTCCCCACAAGAACCCGCCTTCACCAGGGAGGTCTGGTGGGTGGAGGAATGCAGCTTGGCCAAGTCCTCCTTGCCAGGAATGGGCAGGGAGATATCCTGGAAGTTCTCCAGGGTCACAGACACCTGCGATGAGATTATATTATATATTATATATATATAATATATATTACACAAAGGGGACAAGATGTGAGAAAGAATTGTTCACCGTTTAAAGCACATTGACATAACGCATTTCAACAATTAGTAATGTTTCCTCCCCATTACAGACGAGCCATTTTCCATTATATGGATCACAGTGTAGCTTTCAATGTCAATATAAAGGTGTTGGACTTTAGTATTTTATTGCAGTCCTTTGAATTAACATATATGTTAATGTGATGAATAAAACTCAATTGGATTATTCAACGTAGTCCAATATTTATTGGCACTGTACAGAATTCCATCCAATTACCATGGTAAATAATCTATGCATATTGTCTGGACCCATTATGGCTCCCAGTCAAAGTGATGAAGCAATTTGCAAGTTTTTTTAATTTATTATGAATGGAGCACATGCACAGGCTTGGGAAAATACATTCTCCTTGGGGATTATGCGTCAATGTCGTCGACTCCTACCCGGTCGCATGTGAGGCACTGAACCGCGCTGACGATGGTTCCGTCAAAGATGTCCGTGACCACACTGCGGTATTTCTTCTGGCGCTTGTTCTTTGGTGGGGTGAATGTGGTCACCGCTGCTGGGAAAGCAACAACAATGGACATTCATTCAGGAACAGATTTGGTAGTGGTCAATACGACAGCTAGCAAAATAATGTGCGACCAAACATGACTTTGAACCCGAGCGACACTGACAAAAACATAGGTTATGCCGTAACCGTTGGATCGGTTGAATTAAGTCAACTGTTTTGGATGCAATCAATTGGTGCCAATCAGAAATGGATGGCAATAAGCCATGTTTTACCAGAGATGGCGCTAATTCCCCCCCTTGTTAGATTTTAGAAAGTAGATAACTACTTGGGGAGATGATTCTGAAGCTCTAAATCTAACCGGCTCCAGGTACCTTTTTTGTGTGCAGAGTTGAGGTTGGGCCATACAGAGGCAGCCTTGGGCGGGCTGCTGGACAGTTTGGCATGGTGTCCCTCCATGCGAACGGGACTCTGTGGTCTGGTACTGCTGGACACCTGGGTGTCCTGGAATGACTCTGGATGAGAGAGTAATTCCAAGAAGAGTGTACAGGGCTTCATTGAGGAGGGCAAGAATCATGTATATGATGACTCCTTAATTGTTAATTAAACTTGAGAGCAAAGGCTCACCACAGTACCATCGTGGCTCTACCGGCCGGACCACTAATGTCTTACCTGTGTTATTGCCTTGAATCTTGAGCGCCCCCTGGCTGCCGATGAAGGGCATGTTCACATTGGTGGTGGTGGTGGTGGTGGTGTCGATGTCCTTGTCCAGGTCGCCGCCCGTCTCCCCGCCTCCGTTCCCACTGACCCCAGAGCGGTACAAGTCGTTGATTAAGTTCTTCTCCTTCTGCCATGAGCGGTTGGCTTGGATCTCGTCCTGCTCCGGGATGAGCACCTCGGCCTCGTTGGCATCGTCCACCGGCCGGGAGTCTCCGCCCACCACCACGGACACAGGGCCGCCCCCGCCGCCGCCCAGCACCTCGCCGTCGGCCCGGTCGCTGCTGCCACAGGACTCACACGACTGGAAGTCGTTATCCGACTGGCTGCGGTTGTCGTCCTCGGGGCCGTCGTCCACAGCGATGCCGCCTGATTGGTCATCGGGCTCCGGCTGGGTCTCCTTCAACTCCTCGTGGAGCTGGTCCATCAGACAGCGCAGGAACTCCTGCGAGTCCTGGGTTACATGCCAGAGGAAATAAAATATCAGTTTTTTTGTTTTTTATTTTTTGTGCTTATCTTTCCCAAAGCAATTGGAACCAGAAGGGCTATCAAGGATTTGAAAGCCTGTTGTGTAAATACATGCACAGAACAGGGGTTGCTTTAATAAAAAAAAAAATATATATATATATATATATATATATTTTTTTAATCAATCAATGTAAATTATAACACATACAACTTAATTTCTGTGTGTGTGTGCGCGTGCGTGTGTGCATCCTCTTATCGGAACTGAGAGACTTAAACTTAAACTCAACACATTTCTGATGCAACCAGACAGCCAAGTGCATATCGGTTGGCTTCCACGTCACATCGTATTAATAAGCCTGGATAAACACTACAAACAGAGCAGTATGTTAAGTGTCAATGCCAAACATCACAAGCAGGCAGTTGGTTGACAGAAGCTGGTAAAGCCCTTGCATAGAGAGCAGAGCTCACGTTACGAGACACCCCCCCGATTCATGCCAGCATGCCCCTTCTGTGGCTTCACTGCACCCACCTGCTGGGAGTATCCTCTGAACATGGGGTTGATAGACTTGATCCCCTGGAACAGATTGGTGGGGACCACATAGGATGGCCTGCAACACAACAGCAGTAGCCTGAGCACAGATGGCATCATATGGCATTGTACAACAAGCATTGAAAGTGATGAAAAGGCAACGGATTACTCCACAATGTTAAAGGCCACATCATTGCAGCAATGCACAAGCCCTTTGTTCACCCACTTGTCAAGAGTGTATCCTTGAAAATAAGGATACACAGACAGAGAGAGAGGGTGTGTGTGTGAGAGAGAGAGAGAGAGAGAGAGAAACAGTGAGAGTGAGAGAAGCAGAGAGAGTGAGAGAGAGAGACGGAGAGAAATAGATATAGCTATAGATAGATGCCGACCTGTTCTTGTGCCAGAGGTCTGACACCAGTTTCTGGTAGCTTTTGCACAGCGCAGGCTTCTTGTCGGTCCTCACAAGGCCACCGCATTCCAGGAAGAACTGTGTCAGGGGCGGACTGGACAAACACAAGATCAACAGGAAGCATTCAGATGTGGCTGCAGAGCATTTGGATCTCCCCCCCTGCTGTACTGTCATCCAAAGAACAATAGTTACTGCAGGATTCTGATCTTAGAGAAACAAATGTTCAGGACAGAGGAACATTGTGTTAATCTGACAAATATTCACATTCATTTGAATTTCTAAGGCCACAACAAAAATAAAACAAACAAAGCTATTATTATTAGCTCTAATTCCTAACATTGAGCTTCAATGGGTATTCCACTGGGGGAGTCGCCGCCGACAAGGGATATCAAATAAAAAATGAATAAAACCATCCAAGGATCCAAATGTAAATGAATTCCAAATACAAAAGTACAGAGTCTCCTGGAGGCGTAAAAGGGTCTCTTGTGTTTTGGTTCCAAGCCATCCTATTTTCTTACATTTGTAATTTTGTATCATTATGTATATTGTGTCGTTCTCATATAAAAAATGTATATATATATACTGTCTGTATATACACACATTTTCTCTTGTTCTTTTTCGCCTACTGTCGCCTTCCATGTCACAAGAACTGTTCAGAATGGCCTTGTCACACACACACACACACACACACACACACACACACACACACACACACACACACACACACACACACACACACACACACACACACACACACACACACACACACACACACACACACACACACACACACACACACACCTGGGACCGGCAAGCCAAGAAGGGGGATGATAAAGGCGGCCGGGGAAGAAAAGGGTCGGCTGGTTAAATCGTAACTGAAGAAACTACGGGGAAATGGGGAAATTTGAAGAGAGCCAACACTGGCCGGCTCCCGTGCTGCAACACTGCAGCAACTCCCGGGTGGGCAGCGTTCAGAGTGAGCCCCACCTCACCTCGGTTTTTCCACAGTAGTAAAGCGCAAAGCGGGTAACGACGCGGTCGGCAGGGAACCAATACAAACTCAAAAGGGAATTAGTAAGTAAAAACATAAGCCTGAGTGAAAAACCGCATTATAGTTGATTGCAGGGTGAGGTGAGGCAACATCTCTATAGAGGGGAAAATACTAACAATACTAAAAATGGATTGCATTTATATAGCGCTTTTATCCAAAGCGCTTTACAGTGTTGCCTCACATTCACCCAGTCATACACCGACAGCAGTGCCAACCATTCAAGGTAACAACCAACACGTCAGGAGCAGTTAGGGTTAGGTGGTGTCTTGCTCAGGGACACCTCGACACTTAGCTATAGGCGGAGGCCGGGGATCGAACCAGCAACTTTCCTGTTGCCAGACAACCACTCTTACCTCCTGAGCTACTGCCTCCCCAATACTACTACTACTACTACTACTACTACTACTACTACTACTAATAATAATAATAATAATAATAATAATAATCACATGGTTCCTACCAGTTGGACAGAGCTTGGAGCGCAGCGTTCATGTAGCAGGTGTTGCCAATGTTCTTCAAGCCAGTCAAGCCTAAGACAAGAAGAAGAGGAAGAAGAAGAAAGTTGGACACACACAAGGGTAGCATGGTCTTGTTCAGCCAACACACACCACACATACGCCACCACAGTGAAAACTGAATGAAAACGATAAAATGCAACATTAAAATGTGCACTTTTTATCATTATTGTTGCTGTAGTAGGACCGAGGATCACCATCTTTGAAAACTACAACAGAAACGCACCATCCGTCGCTGTGTTGTGGACTGGTTGGATTGGAACAACTCATTACCTTTAATGCGCAATATTCCTCATGTGCAATACTACTTCTCACTACTACTTCTCAATACCATTGCCAACTTGTTTTGTTTACAAAATATCTTACCAATATTTTTCTTGAGGCTTAGTCACTGTACATTTATTATTCTATTATTCTATTGTGTATTATTCTATTGTTGTCTGATTCTGATTCTATCTTAACCTAATGATTACAACAGCATTATAGTGGATACATTCCATCATCATTTTTTTTTTTACATGAAATGCTATGAATGGCGCTTTAGCACAATAGCTTGATCGTCACTGAGAACACACACTCTCTCTATCTCTCTACAACGATGCACACAAACATGTGGATGTAGCGGTCAAAGTGCATCGACTCGGTGCTTATATAAACGGTCTGGGTTGATCTGACCTCTGGTCCGCAGCTCATCTTCCTCCTCTGTCTCCATGTCCAGGTCCTCACAGGCGCCGTTAGGGGGCACCCGCAGCGACGTGGTGGGGCTCCCAGGGGCCCGCCCGCCATTCTCCTGTGTGCACACACACACACACACCTTGGTCAGAAACAACACAAAATAACGTGTGCAGATTTGGCTATTTCCACATGCCGCTAAAAGTATGTGTCAAGTATGTTATCTCAGTTTATTAACAGTGACCAGGGACAAATGAGTGTAAACAACCTATTGAGGAAACTTTCTTGGTTTGGCTTTGACAGCTCCTGATAACCACAGAACAGTTATATAACTGCGCTTTGGAAAAAGAAAAAAAAACATGCCATAAATACAAATGGCCATGAATGTTATTGTTTTTCTCATTCCACACCGACAACTGAAACCTGAAACTGGTCACCAATGAGGGGGAATTCAACGTTTAGAAAGAACGTTGTTGCACCGAGCCAGCACAATGTTTAACCTCTGATCAAAATCATTCACATTTACATGCAAGGCACTTAGCAGACGCTTTTGTCCAACACGACTTACAATATGTACATTTGTCCAAAGAGAGTTAAATATTGAAGAGCAGCCTGTGTTGAGCCCCTCTCGATAAAGTGGCTGTACATGATTTTAAATTCTAGACATGACCTTGTAAAAAATAAAAAATAAAAAAAAGAATGTACTCAATGATTTTTTCAGAACCCTACTCAGAGAAATCAAATGACTTGCTCTTCTTACAAATACAAAACAAGCATTCATGAGCCCTCCTTGGCACAATCCACAGAGATGGGGGCGGTTTCTTACCGGAGTGGTAGTAGCGCTCTGCGGCGAGGGGAGGGGCTTGGCGTCGGCCAGCGGGGAGCCTAGCTTGCGCTCCAGGAACACCTCCTTGCTGCAGGCGTAGCACCACACCCGCAGTGTGGTCAGGTTCACCGTCAGGTTGTGGCGCGTCTCCTGCACAAGGACACACACGAACACGCACACACACGCATTCATGCACACACACACGCATTCATGCACACACACACAGGCGGAAGAAATGCATCAGGAAGGATCCGCTTATAAACCGAGAACACCATTAGGTTTTTGATTTCATCACGGAAATGCGTTTCAATCCAACACCATCCATGATCAAGGCACTTTGGTTAGTTTAGAGTTGATCGTTACCAGAGGAGATGGGTGGGATTTGATTTATGTGGGGGGGGGGGGCGGGGCAGCCGAGCAGGAGCTTATACTGTTTGACTCCCAGCCAAAGAGTTGTGGGTTTTACCTTACAAGGTCCTCATCCTAACTTTAAGCATCCACAAGCACGACGGCAAACTCCTACCTGCTCCTAAAAACAACCTGACTGCTGCATTCAACTTTATATGAAGGACAGCATCTCCTCAAGCACTTCTTCTCAAGGTATGTTTGCAACCCTAGGGGTACTTTGGGGGATTGTAGGGGGAAAATCTTCTAAAAACTAGGAGAAATTAGGAGACTCTGAGGAGGATCCACATGCACAAGCTCTGAGCCAGTTGCATGATGCCAGCAGTGTCACGTTGGTAAGACATTTTATTTCAAAGAGAACATTTTCCAACTTCAGGTGAGGCCAAAAGCTGTGATGTGAAAAGCCGAGCTGTTTTGTCCTCGTGAAACGGGTACTTAAGGCTGAAAAGATATCTTCAAGGGGGTACATCACAAAAAATTGTGTGAGAACCACCGTCCTTAAGGACTAGAGACTTGGAGTCATAGAGCCTTGTCATAGAGACTTGGAACATGTGCCTTACATCAAGCATGATGATGACCTATATAGAAAGATGGCAATTTTGCATCCACAGGGCCCTTTTCAAAAACACAGGGTTACTGGAAGACACATCATTGTCCTGTAGTCAAAGAACCTCATGCAAAGTTGCAACTGCGATGATCGATAGACCGCAACCAGATGGTATGTCACCCCCGTTAGGACTCGTGTGTCTCGGATGTCAAAAGGCGAAGGGGCGGGGGGGTGATGCGAGAGTGCAGTAGCAATGTGTGAACCCGGTCTCTCTGCCACCGAGTCTGACCTACTATGTGCAGGCACATGCAGACATACAGAGAGGGGAAGACAAGACCATCGCGGGCCAGCGCGAGAAGTGCGGAGCAGCAGCATGACATGCATTATTCACCAGGGGCTACGCTGTTGTTGACACGGCGCTCTGCCATCGGGACATGAGGAGAGGAGCTGCTGGGCGGAGCCAGCCAAGCAGGAGCTCCGCCCCCCCACCCACCTCCTTGTTTCAATCATTAATGAAGCAGCCATTAACAGCAGCAACCCAACATTAATACACATTTCAGTTGATTCTATATGCTGTATATGTATACATTTACACCATACATTTTCTGTAGGATGGTAATGTTTGTGATTATGTTTGGGATGTGACGTCTGACAATGAGTATTAGTAGTGTTATAGAGCACAGCGCTTATGGAGAACAAAGAGGCCTCAGTAAAACCTAAGATAAGTTAAAGATAAGAGTTCATAGTTTACTTCTCAGCATTTGGCAGATGAATAATTACACAGCATTTACACGGCGAATGCAAATGAACAATGCCAATGCGTTGTTCTCGGATCCAACCACAAGGATCCCTCATCATTACAGTGATCAAGGGGGAGACTCAATAATTAAATGGGCTGCAATATTCTCAAAATGTGCCGTCTTATCTTCTCAAAGACTCAACAGACTTGCAGTGTTATTTGGACCTGTGCTCACAGACCATTCCTGATTGGAGGTTTCGATGAACACCAGCAAGAAGCTTGTCGATATCAGCCAAGGACTTTACCAGTAACTTGGGAGTGTTAATGTGTGTCGCCATGAAGACTAAACAGATAGGCCTGTGATTTTCCTTTTCCAATGCAATGCAGTGTCGGACTTGCAACATTGCACCACAGAAGGGTTTGTACCTACTTGAAGGCCCGGCATGTGGTGCAAAGAAAATCAAAAATGTGCACACGTTAAACTTAAGCTATGCAGACTACTGTGCAGTGCAAACCCATCCACCAAGTGGGCTGAAGCTTCAAGCTATGGTGTTAGAGAGTGCGGGGAAGGAGGAGGAGGAGGAGGGTGTCGAATACTGTATCTATGTGTGAGCAAGTCTTCCTCCAGCTCCCAGAGGAGAAATAATTCATTATGGATGATCCAATGCCGACGAATTCTGGTTTCTCAGAACCAAATACCCAACATTTGAACTGCTCAAACTAGACAGTACAGTGTGTGTGTGTGTGTGTGTGTGGTGTGTGTGTGTGTGTGTGTGTGTGTGTGTGTGTGTGTGTGTGTGTGTGTGTGTGTGTTGCCTAAAAAGTTAAAAGGAAATATGTGCCACTAGTATCTCTGCAAGGCCAGGGTGGATCCTGAAATCATGGATACACTGCCGTAGGCTAGTGTCTCTCTGGGGAACTTGCAAGTATTTCATATTTTTATTTTATTTTTTGTAATCGTATATGGAACCCCACACCACTTGCACAACTCCATACAGTTGAGTATGTCTGCGGACCGTCTCGTCACCCCACAGTAGAACATCAGCAACATACGCTGGCGGAAGTCCCAGTCTTACCTGCGAGTGGACGGTGCTGTGGTCAGCGTGAGACTCCCCACAACCGACATACACGCAGCCATTCTGCAGACGAGAGACAGAGAGAGAGGCTGTTAGAGACTTCTTCACCACACTGTTAGCTCGCAAAAAACAACAACAGCACACTGGGGTGAAAGCCACTGTCGAACCACAATGGAAATAAACACTTTTTTGTGTGTTTTTTGATAGTTGATGGTTTTTAAACGTTATGTGATAACATTACATGTATTTATGATTGTAAAATAACATCGATCCATCTTCCATGCCGATGTCTTTCCATTGGTGAACTGGCATACATTGTCATGAACAAACATATATATATTTTTTTTCTTTATTTTCTTTTTACCTCCAGACACGCCCAGAGATTTGGTCCACCGACTTTACAGTCTTGACACTGTCCCTAGGAAGAAAAAAAAAAGTGTGAGATAACGGTCACTTTCCACAATATGATATTCCTTTAAGTGAAACAAGCTCCAATGGACCAGCAGCATGAGGGAGCACATGCAGCAAGCAATGACACGTATTATGCAGCATTGAGCTGGTGTATAAGTGTATAAGAGCTGGTCAGTTGACAAAAGTACATTTTCAGTCTGTGTGTGTGTGTGTGTGTGTGTGTCAGTACGACTGCGGAAGAAGAACAGGAATGAGGTAAAGCAACTGAAAGTGAGCTCACATGGGACTTGTGAATGAGTTCCTCCTTCGTGATCTCCCCGACGCACTCCAGGTGGGGGCAGTCGCTGCTCTGCGCCGACGGCATGGCTCACCAACCGCTCTGCAGGGAGAAACACCACCGCCGGGACATACATCATCAGGACGGACAGCGAGAGGGTGAAGTGGACGGAAAACGGCATAATTGTTGTTGCACAGACAACACCCAGCATCCCCGGGGTATTGCACTGATGCAAATCATCTTAATTTAATTGCAGTCTAAATACAATTTTTATTAAAGGACCAAATAAAAAGACATGCTTCAGTGCAGAAACTAATGAATACACTGTTTTGGCGATATCATAGCAATCTCCTTTGCTCTCATTTCCATGCAGATAGACAGGCCTTCACATTGGACAGCTCCGACAGCCATGTCTTGCACTTGACTTCACTCAATACAACTTGATTTCCATTCTTATGACCAAAAATGTATTCCGAAGAATATAACAGAACAGCTTGACAGCCTATTACACAGGCACTACAGCCTACACTCCAATCTGACAAAACACAATCCAAGTAGGCGGACAAGCTGAGGCCTGAGATAGGAGTGAGACATAACAACTTCGTCTTCCTGTCACTGTGAGGTTTTCACCAGCAGAAAATTGCGCCATAGCTGTGACATTGTTAAAATAATCATAATGCAGTGCCAACAGAAAGAACTTGGGGCAACACTACGAAAGGCGCATAAACATACAAACCATTTGGGCCATTGGAAACCGTAGCTTAATTCAGATGTTCCCAAGCATTATGGTCAAAGGACAGACATACTGTCCTGTATATTCACCACCCCTTAACCAGGGAATGTACAGACATAGGCCTAACTACCAGAAATACTACACAGACAGTGCTAGGGCTGAACAATTAAACAAAATATTATGGAAATCGCAATATGATATCGTAGAAGTGCAATATCCAAATCGCAGGAGCTGCAATTTTAAGGGTAAAATGTGTAGGCCTAGGCCTAAAATCATCTATGCCTAAAATGTATAGCATAGATGCATATAAATTAAGTAATGATGTAATGATGCAGAGTAACCAGGGAAAGACAACACTTGTGCCATATCACCATATTGCGATATAACCAAAATCGAAGACAATATCTCGTCTCATATCACGATATCGACATAAAATCAATATACTGCCCAGCTGTGGGAAGAAGACCAAAGATGGAGGAGGAGCCACTGGATGTGACTGTGTGCGACTGAGGACGAGTCGTGTGGCAGAAGAGCTATGGCTCCCATAACAGACCGAGACACGGCCATCACTGGGGAGGAGTGGTGTTGTCATGATCACACCGGTGGCCCAAAGGAGATCTGATGCCACGGACACGAGAGCCTGTTGGAGGAGGACTCGCCTGTGAGGCTGAGGCAATGCAATGTTGTTGTCACTGTGGCTCTATGCTTCGAGGGATGCTCCACACACTGCATGTCACGTGCAGTCGGCCCAAGGCCATATGAAAACCTTTATTAACACAATGGTCAGAGAAAATTCCTCACAGGTCCACATGGGGTTTGATATATTTGTTAAATAACTAGCAACAGGAAAGCGAGCAGGCCGTAGAGAAAATCTCTCTCTTACGTCGCGCTATGATATCATTATGTACCTTATTATGTATCATTGTGTACCTTGGCCTGTAAGGTGTTCTTTCCAATGAACAAATAGTGCTATTGGATACACAAGGCAGCAGGCAAAATTGCTGATCGCCACCACCCTCGGTATGAGCCCCAAGGCCATGACCTGGCCAACGATGGCCTCTGTCCGTCTCTCCTCTGTCCGGAAAGCAAACATTGAAAAAATGCTGACTGAGCTGAAGACAGGCTCAGAGGATGCCATTGCATAAGACCCCGTGTTGTGAAGGCCTATGGCTATATAGGACCTGTAATAACTAATGCAATCTAGAAGACAATAATTATTTCATGTCTGCTCTGGCCCATCTCCAGAAGTTCACAAAAGCAATCGAAACACTTCCATTAACATTTAGGTATGTTAAATAGAGTCAAACCTCCACAATTAGACATGAGACAGCGGTGGCTCAAATACAGCCAGGTCAAGTCCAGGCCTTTAAGAATCAATAAACCTGTTTGGTCATCTGCCAGTCTATTGCACAACCCTCTCACTTGTGTAACTGGTTTGCATACATCATTATGTTTTTATTGCACTTCAAAGCTTCCTCCACAAAGCAATCATCACACACACACACACACACACACACACACACACACACACACACACACACACACACACACACACACACACACACACACACACACACACACACACACACACACACACACCTTCAGAACAGAACTGCAAAGCACGGCTGTAGGCTATAACCACTTACCATAACAAAACAACGGCCTGGCTAAGATTTACTTGTTTATAACATGACTGTTTCAACAGTAGTACGTCAATCCAATTTGCTTAACATATGGCAGAGGCCTTCAACAAGAGGTGGACGGCTAGGAGACTGTCCAGTATTCTACAGAGCTTTGACACTGAACACCTAGGGCTAGATCATTTCTACTCGTGTCCCTGTGGCTTTGAGAAGACCGGTTTTTATTTTACATAAGTTAACAACGGTAGGTTAGGTATTAGTTTGCCACTTGTCCTGGTCACAGATTCAACTTGTGTGCTCACAGCACGTCGCCACTCGGCTACCGTCGGGATTTAAAGGGAAGCTAGCTTGTCTGGTGAATAACAATTGAATTGGAAAGCTGAGCCATTAGGGTCGCACAACACCCCCACTGTCTGCGAGGCGCATACGAAATGAGACGAATGAACACACACCACCACCACCGCCGGCGTTCGCTGTTTTAACCGCGACCATGTTGGCTAGCTGTCAGACGCACTTGACAGCAGCATGGACTGCGTCGCGATGTCGTACGACGCTCGTTTCGTGGTACGTTCCAGTGGCACTTTGGAAGTCGGAATTTCCCGCCTTCCAAGTCGGGGTTTTCAGGGGGAATGGCCGCTGAAGTCGGAATTCCAACTCACGCGAGTCGGAAGACCCTCAACAGCCCCGACCACGCTTAACTCGGGTGTGACGTAATTCTGAGGTAAACGAAGCGCGGTATTCATGCCCGCTGAAACTTCATGCCCCCCCGGAAATCGGAAAGTCCGACTTCCGAGTGGACTGGAACGCACCATTAGCCCATGGCTAGCTGTTTTGGGGGGAATCGGTCAACTGAGCTGATGGTATCCACGATAATAACAACAAGACCACGTACCTGCATCAATGTCTCACTTCAATCACCATACATCTACAGGCTATGCGAGGTAGCTCGCGTATTAGCCATATGTGTTAGCTACACATAAGCGTCCATAGGCTAGATTAGTGACGATGCGATATAATAAGCAGGAGCAGCGGCTATTGGATACTTCAGCCAAACGTGTTCGTAACCTCATTACTTACCTTACCTGCAGAGTTGTACGATATGGCTGGGCTTCGATTGGGGTCAATCTGATGGTCCAAATGTGCCGACACAATCCCTACAGATGCATCTTTTTAAAAAGCGCCCCTTCACATCCACTGTGCGCTCTGCCGGACTTCCAGGTGGCACTGGACTTGACTCCGCCCTTTTCCGGTATATAACATGATCTTTTATAAAAACGTGCTGATCGCCAGCAAATGTATTTATTTTATGTGTACTGTACAAACAATAAGCCCTATATAGACTCATACAATAGTCTTTTATATAGTTTCATGTAAATTCACATTTTATTCACAAGTATTTCTACCAATCCTGATCGATCAAAGGGATGCTTCTAGAATATTATGTAACACGTGTATGCTTTGGAATCAATAGAATAATGTAGATATATGTTGTTCTTTAAATGTGGTCTTAAAAATAGAAGACGTGGGCTAATGTCAGGATGGAAGGCCGCCTGGTTGTGGGCAGCAGACTCACTGGAGAACCCGACCCACACGCCGCCTAGTGGCCACCCTGCTTCATGACATGAACTGCCACAAATGAAATGAATGTAACACCAGAATGTGTTTAGAGACCATGACGTTGAAGTTCATTAAATTGTTAAAAAATTATTTTTTATATATATTTGTATATGTATAGCCTAATATGTATATATTATAGATATATTATATATTATAGATATATTATGTATTTTACATTTAGACGCACTGTAAATTTGTACATTTGTTATTTTATTTTTATTATTCTGCTGTTATTTCCCTGCTGTTTATTCTATTGCGATGCACAAGAATTTTAAATATGATTTATTTACACTCACATTTGGATATGGCTGATTTTCTTGTGGGTTCAGTTTATTTAGCTGAGATAGGTTATTATATTTCTGAGTTTCAGTGAGTAGGTGCAGTTTGCAAGCTTATACTAGACTTATACGACATCGTTGTTTAAAACGGGATCCTGATTGGTCAATAACGGTACATCTCTGCCTTGTAACAGTTCTGAATCAATGCAAATCTCTACCATTGCGGTATAAGCAGAATAAACAGTTATTGGAAAATAATATCCTTCAGCGTTTTCAACAAAGGGACACGGTGTCATACTTTATTCGTAGCGTCCTCTTCCTTTATTGGTTTTGCAGACCTGCCGTTTGCTTTGCCATTACGGTAGACTCCCATAAAAGAACAACATCGTGTGTGCGGTTGTGTGTGTGTGTGTGTGTGTGTGTGTGTGTGTGTGTGTGTGCGCACAGCCACGCATGTGTTAGTTCCAGTGTTGATGCTGATTGGCTGTTTATATTTAGTTATGATTATTGTTATGGTATTTTCATCGTTGTCTTTTATTTGGATGAGGGGTATGATCAGGGAACAGCCTCTGGTCCAGAGGGGCTAGAGGGGTCCGGAGCCTCCACCACCACCACCACCACCTGGGGTTGCCCTTCTGGGCTACAGAAGGCCTCTGTAGAGGGGGTCCCCTCTGGAGGGTCAACACTGTGGGGGTATATTTTGTTTGTTCAGAATAATACAGATCAAATTCATATTTTGAAGAAACAAAATGTGTTTTTTGTACATATAATTGTAAAAAGTTAAACTTAAATAAAGTGTAAAATCTGAAAGAAGCATGTCTTTCCACACCAAACACATTGGAACAGGTTTCAGTTTGTAACTACATCCCTCTTTATTTTTGCAGAAAGTGATTGACAGGACAACATCCATGGATTACTTTTAAGATAAGATAAGATAAGATATAACTTTATTGATCCTGAAGGAAATTCTTGTGCCAGGTTGCATAGCAATAGAATAAAACAATAGAGAAATAAAAAATAATAACAGATTTACAAATTTACAGTAATGTAACACCAGAAGAAGTATAACGATAAGTATAAAGGTAAGATAAGATATTCAGTCAGCAAAAACAATTTGGCAATAATTGAAGTGCAAGTAATTAATTACACCTCTTTAACTTTATCTGTTAAAATAGACTTCTGTGGTATAGACCAGGCCTTCTTTCCAGTCAATATTATTAACATTGTCCCTATCTATACATTGTCGAAGACAGATAGATAGATCTATCAATGGGATCATAATTGTCAAATTAAATGTGTGTGCCTATTAACATATTATGTAATATAACTACTCTTTTCAGTATGAGCAATACTGATAACTCCAAAAACGACGTAGCCTACTTACGTCGTGACAGTTAACTTCACACCACTGCATGATACTTGGTCCACATTGCGGGGACTTTTATTGTGAAAGAGGCCGTGGCGGCACCACGCGGCGTCACGCAGCTGACACGCCCGCTAGCGCCGCTGCTTTGACCGCGGCGGCCAACACAGAACACACCAGTGGGCGTCTGGTGGTGGGAACCGAGTCCGAGGTGTGTAGCGCTCTTCTACTGTCCTCACAATTAATACACACACACACACACACACACGCCTGCATTCACATGGACACAGCGCACTGTCACTGTAGCCTCGCTAAATGTGCTCACTGGTTAATTTAGCAGGTGCGAGTAACTCTTCCAGTTAGCCTGCGGGAAGCTACGGGTTGTTGTGCTAATCCCCATAACCTTGTTTACTGTTGCAGCCAATACTCAACTACGTCATAGTTGTACCTTTTTAGTGTGGTACAATTCATGATTCGTACTGGTGCAGTTTGTTGAATTGAGTCATATTATTTACGTACCGTCACGTTAATGTATATAATGTATGGACTATGTGTGGACTGTTTGGGTTTAATATGCCAACATATATGCCATCACGTCAATGTATAGGCTAAGGCTATGGGTTTGGTTAATTATCAATCAATCAATCAATCAATCAATTATCAATCAAGCGCACTTTTATCTCAAAATGTTTTGTAGGTTATGTCATTGGCTATTCATTGCATGCCCATTTAGATTGAACTAGATTTGGATACTTTGAAAAACAATACATTTTACTTTTAGGTTTTCTTCTTATTTGGAGTGAACGACCAACCATTGGTCTGTATGCCTATGTGGCAACTGGCTAGAAATAGGGCCATGATTTGCTTTAATAATTTTTTGTTGTTCTGTAATAATTATTGATCATTTGTAATGTAATAAACTTAGCTGAAGGCTTTTAGCTTGCTGACCAAAACCAGTTCAAGACAGTTGCCATTACTTGTGATATGACTTGTGATGCCAGTAACAATTTATATCAGAGTAAATATAGACCTGTTCAGCGACTGCATTAATAGATGTTTATGGTTAAAGCCTCACTATGTGACTCCTTCCTCTGTCAGCTCCAGCGCATCCCAGAGCAGGATGCTAACCACGGCTAGTGGGATAGTAGTTGTTGTCATGGACACACAACAAGCACAATGACACACCACACGCTCTCCGACACCCAGCTGTCCATCAAGCTGGCGGCCCTTCGCATGGTCGACCTGCCCCTCTCCTTCTACAACTCCCTGGCTCAGGTAAGGGGGGGGGAAGAAGAGAGAGAAGAGAGAGAGAGAGAGAGAGAGAGAGAGAGACCATGACTTCCAGTCCATGACATTGGCCACTCTTCGTGTGTGGGTAGAGTAAAATCATTCGGTGAAGGCAAGGCCATACAGTGGAATTGGATGCGTGATCCTCATCCTTATCCTGTGTTGTCTTTTGAAAATGACAGATAATGACAGCTAATAGATCTGTCTTTATTGAATCTTGCATTGTCGCGATTATCATTATAGCTAAAAGTGGTTTTGTGTTTGGCTCTATTCTGATTATACATGTACACACTCACACTCTCTCTCCCTTTGTTGTCTGTGCGGCAGGTGTCCCTGAGCACGGCCACCAAGAAGCTGGTGGCTGCCACAGCCTTAGGGGCCGTCTCCCTCCTCCTCCTCGCCCGCCACTTCCAGCGAAGAAAGGGCCGCAAGAGGGCCCAGTCTCTGCAGTGGGAGCAGGCCGGCTTCCAGTTCCCTCCCCCCATCCTGGAGGAACAAGGTGAGGAGCGTCTCTCTCTCTCTGTCTGTCTGTCTTCTCCTCCATTCTGAGTTTGTGGTGATTTCTTAAGGTGACCAGAAGTGGGTGTAATACTACTTTAGGGCCGGGCGATATGGAGGAAATCAAATATGATATTTTGGACCGAACTAAGTATTGGTGCTTTCACAAAATGTTTACACAATGAGGATTTAGATAAATAATCAGTAATAATCAGTAAATTTGACATAATGACTAAGTGTGTAAAGGCAAATATGAGAACAGTCTGGTAAGTTCCGAAAATTATATATATATACAGTATATATTGCACAGCCAGAACTACTACTTCTAGTACTACTACTATTTGTATTAGTTCAGTGTATATATACATGAAATGACCGCAAACACTACATGAAGAACAATAATAATAACAACATTGTTCACTGTATCCCACTCTCTCCAGACACCACCAGTCAACAGATCACTCTCTCTCTCAACTCTAAGAAGTGTGGCGGGCTGCTCAACAGAGGACTTCACAGCAGGCTCTCTGGCTCCCTGCAGAGCCTTGGCTCGGTGAGCGCATTCTGCAGCCAATGCACAGCGAATTAGTCCCATTACACATTAACCACAAACCTATTGGCTGGTGCTCATCAGCCCTCACATGTCCAAAGTCAATCCCTGTCACGTTTCTCTGACTGCTCAGGACTGTAACCTGAATAGTGCCCATGAGGGTCTACAACACGAGTATATGATGCAATTCTACTGAAGTCAACACGTTGCCGTAATCCATGAACCTGTCGTCGTTGCCAGGTAAAAACCATTGACTCTGCCAGTAGCTGTACGTGTGGCAATGAGTCCATCTGCTGGGACAGGCCGGCGCACGACGACCTCTGCAACGTGGTCAACATCCCCGTCACCACGCCGGAGAACTTGTACATCA
Source organism: Coryphaenoides rupestris (assembly GCA_002895965.2). Classification (NCBI taxonomy): domain Eukaryota; kingdom Metazoa; phylum Chordata; class Actinopteri; order Gadiformes; family Macrouridae; genus Coryphaenoides; species Coryphaenoides rupestris. The sequence goes on from PIJE02001770.1 coordinate 84,550, forward strand.
TGGGTAAAGACGGTCTTTGGGAGGAATACTAATCATACTAATAGAAGAATCACTACTCCTGTGCCTGAATGATAAGATTAGCCTCCCCACCTAAAAAGCAAGGATGTTGTAAGGCTTTTAAACACGTGAGAAAGCGGTCATGTGACACACCCCTAGGACGATTGGATTCTCAACATTTAGTCTATCATGACAATTGTTGGCTAAATGAAACACAATTCCAACCACAAACATTCACCCTGACCATGTAGCATCTGCAGTGATTATGACAATGGCATAGATAGAGATATACTCCTCACATTGATTATGTTATTTTCTGCAAAAATCTGAGAAGGAGACCTCGTGATGAAGTCCTCAAAATGTGATTCATGTACTTGCTCTTTTAAAACTAAATGATGCACGTGTGTGTGTGTGTCAACCTCCAAGGCATGGAGCTGTTTGAGGAGGCTCTGAGGAGGTGGGAGCAGGCGCTGTCCTTCAGGAGCAGGCAGGCCGAGGAGGAGGTCAGCTGCGGCTTCCACAAGATGGCTGCCACAGACGCAGCCACCGCCGCCGCCACTGCCACCACCCCGGAAGAGACTGCGGAGGTAACAACACAGAGGGAACACAGGGAGGGGGAGAGATAATTCTAGTGTCCTGCTTAATCTACTGTAAGTACTTAAGCCTCAGTACTATTGATTCCTATTAGAGATTGATACAGTGAAAAACCAGGGGGTTCAACCCAGTCGACGCAAGAACTGTGGAAATGAGAGCTTGGTCTCACCGGTAACTCTGGTGGGAAGAGGTACTGGGCTGGTGCTACATAAGCTACATAAACCACAGCATATTGCGATGTAGAACAACTCGTTAGCTTGCTTATGAACTGGGTTTAAAGATAGATTGGATTAGTGCAGATCAGATCGTTAATCTCACAGACACCAATCTGTCCTTCTACTGAGGAGAGTGGCCCGATAACTTGGATTAAGCTTTGGTTCATTAGCAGGTTCATTTGAGGAACTGAATATCACTCAATAACAAGAAAAGCTTTCAAAGCTTTCACATAATTTGTGCATTTTTTTAATTTTATATGAGCAGCCACAAAATAATGCCATTTAAACAAACTATAGTCTCACTCTGCAAAACGGCAGCTTTGTCTCATCTGGTTCCCTGAGAGAATTCAGTTGTAATTCGGGATGGGTACCGAAACCCGGTACCACTATGGCACCGGTTCCCGTACGACCGGTACCTACCGTACTGAATCAAAACGCATATTTCGGTGCCTCATTTCGGTGCCACGACCGAAGGGAGCGCCGGCGCTCCCATTACTCGCTTTTTTCAAACTACCGTAACTCCTAGACCGTTTGTGCGATCGAAGAAATTCCAATGGTTTCTGAAAGCAGAAACCATTGGAAAAATATAGGGGTATTACGGTAAACCCGAAGGGGTTGCGTGGAAGAGTTGTGCAAAAGAGTTGTAGGAGGAGTGGCAGGAGGAGATAGAGGATTCAAGCTTGTTTACATCGTGTTTAGCGGGTTCTGATCGTGTTTAGCGGGTTCTGATCGTGTTTAGCGGGTTTTGATCGTGTTTAGCGGGTTGTGATCGTGTTTAGCGGGTTCTGATCGTGTTTAGCGGGTTCTGATCGTGTTTAGCGGGTTCTGATCGTGTTTAGCGGGTTTTCATGGAAATATTGTTGATTGTGTGCACAGGTGGATGTAGAATATGCAGAGCAGTGTAGAGTAGTTTTCACTTGCTTTGTTTGCTGTTATTTATTATTAGTAGTAGTACTGTAACTTATTTATTGTTAAATTGTTATTTGTTGATATTGTTAATTTAATATTTATTAGTAATGTTTAATAGTGTTTTGTATTTAATTGTAATTCTAATTTAAACAGTGTTACTTTAAGAGTTAATATATTGTTCAATGTTTTGCCTTAGCAATAAAAAAAAAGACATTCTTTAACGTTATTGTTTGCTCTTTATTTTAAAGAAGGTATCGGTTCAGGCACCGTTTAGGAACCGGTACCGTTTTAAAAGTATCGTTTTGGCACCGGTATCGGAAAAATCTAAACGATACCCAACCCTAGTTGTAATACACCCCTCCCTCCCCCAAAAGCCTCTAGCTGTGTGTGTGTGTGTTCAGGAAGCCGTCAGTGAAGAGTTCATCCACAAGCTGGAGTCCCTGCTGCAGAGAGCCTACCGTCTGCAGGAGGAGTTTGAGGGGGCGCTGGGAGAGTCCCAGCCTCACTCCCATGCCAGCAGCCAGGGTGCGTGCATATCACACACGCAAGAATTCACTGCAATGAATGCTCTTGTTCAAAAACCGTTGACACAAACTTCGCTTGGGCAATTATTTTTTTAAACTGTTAAAACCTCTCCCTAAAACATTGAGGTTGATGGTTCAACCTTCACAAAAACAGCCTTGTGCCATGAGCTGCCACACACTCTTCTGCCACAGGGTGGAAGCAATCGTCTGCAAATCACTTTTTCCCCCATTCTGGTTTCACACATAATACTCATTACTATGAACAAATCCAATAAGGCTACGAAGCATGTTTGAGTAATAGACTGCACATGAATTATGACCTTTTATAAGCTTGCGGTTCCTAACTTTGTGTTGTGTGCCGAAGGGGATTATTAAATCAGCATTATATCTGGCTAGCGGTTGCCACAAACGGCATGATTTTGAAAAGCGGTTTCACTTGGAGATGGATCCACGTAGCCAACCAGCCAGAGAACAGCAATAGCATCACGTTTCATATTTTTCTTCCATATTCTGCATGTCAGTTTGAGTGGAAAAATCAAAAAAATCAATGGAAAATAAATTAAACAAGCGCTTAGGACACGTATTTTGAGACTATTGACCGGCACCATCATCATTTCATACCATGATATATGGTTCTATCGGATAATTGCCCGACCCCAACACAAGTCAACAGTTCCTTATTCAGTGTGCATTATGTGTCTGCACTGCCATTCAACTGGTTGGTTTAACTTTTAAAATTGTGTGTCTGAGTCAATGTACCTGTTTGTTGCTGCCAGCTAAGGACAGTGCAATCTGCTGATGATAAATGAAGAATCTGATGATATCTCGGGACAGTTGGGCGATCCCATCTATGATCTAATTGTAACGATGTGGCTTGTGCTTGCTTTGTTGCCTTTCTTCCAGAGAGACTAGAGGAGGTGTGTGTCTTGGAGCTGGAGGAGAGCGGACCGAGAGACAGCATGAGCATCGCCTCCAACGACTCCTTTGTTTCGGCGGCGGAAGTGAGCCCTTGATCCCTCACCTCACCTCACCTCACTCCTTAACCCGTCCGACTGGCCGGGGCGCGTTCCGTCGTTCCGTTACGTCCACGTGGTTCTCGTGCGCGCCGTCAGTTGGGACTTTCCGCACTTCTGACTTTCCCCATTCCGCAAAATCCATCGCACTTTCGATTTGCCGCCATGGCTTCTTTTGTGTCAGCGTGGCTCTCAATTGGCGTCTCTCCTCACATGATAATCCCAACCCCGCGTACTCTGCAGTGCTGGGGGTCACCACCACACAACAGGAGATCAGATAGTAAATATAAAAAAAATAAACTGTTATTTCGAATGGGACCAGATTTGGGAGATGTGAAATATAATATAATATATTAACATACCCCACACCACAGGATAATCTGACAGCCATTAAATGGGGCACCAAATGGGGCTACTTATCCTGTCGTGTGTCCAACATTGGTGTAATGTTTTGGGGTGGCGACATATGTCTGGGGGTGGGGGGGGGGGCAGAGATTCAAATAGTCTGCATCGTCTTGCCCAATGCCCATTAACTCCCCACAGGTGGTGATTTCTTGGTGTACCTGGTTGAAATGGTTAATATTTATATAATGTACTAAACTATAATTCAACCCTTATTTATCGTAAATATATATCGGGTGGTGTGCCTAATCTCTTGCTGGAGTCACTGGAGGTCTTGGCTTGTTGGTCGGTCACCATGGATAGAGGAACAACACTTGAGAGTAAACTGGGTCAGGGCTGATGCAGGCAGAGGAGAAGTCACTATTCATAGAGCCATTACTCACCGTGAATACACCCCCAGCCCCCAGCTCGTATTGTGCCATCGGTGACATGTGTTCAGTCCTCCCAATGCAGCATTCACACTGAAACTGTTGTTATGTAGAAGTGGATCTACAGAACATTATTGAATATAGAGCTTGATGAGTCAAACAACTGGATTGGAAGAACAACCTGAGCTTTGATTTGCCGTAGAGCCTTTGGGTAGTTAGTTTGACTTGGCAATTCACAGGAACAGTGGTCAAAACATGATGAGTTAGCGTGGCAATTTTACAGAGGACAATTATACTATATTAACTAACCAGCCCACTCTAGCTCAATGAGTGGAGAAAACTTGGTGAAACATTGTTTGTAATACTGTTATATGCTGTTGTATTGTACCCAGCCATCATACTGTTGGGTACTACCGGGCTTCTTCTCAGCTGTGTGTGTGTGTGTGTGTGTGTGTGTGTGTGGCTGTGTGTGTGTTCCCGCCCAGCTGTCGGAGCAGAGGAGCACCTCCTCCCTCTGCCACCAGCTTTTCTACAAGGAGGCTCTGCAGCTGGCTGAGGATGGTAGTATCTCCTGCAGGGTGCTACGGTGAGAGATCTGTGTGTGTGTGTGTCCGTGTCCTACTTCCAGGGTTTCCCACAAAAGTTTATCGTAGCGGGAAATGCTCAAGGCAAAAATGTGAAATGGAAAGAATCATGGGTTTAAAAAAAAGAAAAGAAAACCATGTGCATTATAATAACCAAATTAAACAGACTATGGAGGCTGCTGTGGGCTAGATTTGGAGGGGGAATTAACAGTCGGTGTTCAATGCACCGCTCTCTAAGCCAACCAGGTCTATATAGAGTGGGAGATAATACAAGTTGACAATTTTACTGCGCTTGCCTCAGTTTGATACTAAAGCTAATGCCCTGCGCGTTCGCTCTCACCAGGACAGAGTTGCTCGGAGTGTCCTCGGAAGACACAAGACTTCCTGGGCCAAACTCCACTGTGTTGCGTCAGGCGTGCCAGGTACCCGTCGGTCACCGCTCTAGCCGCTACCGCTTTTATTTTGACGCAGGGACGGTTATGCCATCATGAAACAACAATGGTGTTTTTTCCTTTTAAACCCCCTGAACGCTTATTTGAAGTGAGCGGACGGACGAGGACGTTTCTGGTGGACACCGGCAAGAAGAATTCCTGTCCTCTATCAATCGTCAAAGCGCAGAAGGTAGGACGAGGTCTGCGGACGCGGAAGGTGGCCCGACGCGTACTTTTTGTGAATGCTAACATGCTGGGGCAAATTATCTCCCATCTACGATTGAATGCATTTGTTTGGCTTCCCAGAACCCAAAGAGATTTTGAGGGAAGTGGCTTCGAGGAGAATGATTTCCTTCTTGGAGCCCACAGAGGCATTGGGAGACAACGGAAGTGGAGCTAGCCACCCGCGGGGTAAGAGTCCTGTCATACCACTGTACATGTACAGTATACAATGACACAAATAGGCACCATTCATAATCGGTCCATTTGTTTCACGTCTTCGCCAGGTCAAGCACTTGAATTTCTATGACATCGTCCTGGACTTCATCCTCATGGACTCCTTCGAGGACCTGGAGAACCCGCCCGTCTCCATCCAGAACGTGGTCAACAACCGCTGGCTCAACAGCTCCTTCAAGGAGACGGTGAGGCGTCTGTTCTGCTAGGCCCCTGCATGTGTTAACAGCCCGTGGTGGATGCTATGTAGTGTACCCACTTGGCTAACTGTGTATTCATCAATGATTTGTGTTTGGTAGGCGGTGGCGTCGAGCTGTTGGTCNTGTGTGTGTGTTCCCGCCCAGCTGTCGGAGCAGAGGAGCACCTCCTCCCTCTGCCACCAGCTTTTCTACAAGGAGGCTCTGCAGCTGGCTGAGGATGGTAGTATCTCCTGCAGGGTGCTACGGTGAGAGATCTGTGTGTGTGTGTGTCCGTGTCCTACTTCCAGGGTTTCCCACAAAAGTTTATCGTAGCGGGAAATGCTCAAGGCAAAAATGTGAAATGGAAAGAATCATGGGTTTAAAAAAAAGAAAAGAAAACCATGTGCATTATAATAACCAAATTAAACAGACTATGGAGGCTGCTGTGGGCTAGATTTGGAGGGGGAATTAACAGTCGGTGTTCAATGCACCGCTCTCTAAGCCAACCAGGTCTATATAGAGTGGGAGATAATACAAGTTGACAATTTTACTGCGCTTGCCTCAGTTTGATACTAAAGCTAATGCCCTGGCGTTCGCTCTCCAGGACAGAGTTGCTGGAGTGCCTCGGAGACACAGACTTCCTGGCCAAACTCCACTGTGTGCGTCAGGCGTGCCAGGTACGTCGGTCACGCTCGCCACACGCTTTTATTTTGACACAGGACGGTTATCCATCATGAACAACACAATGTGTTTTTTCCTTTTAACCCCCCTAGCTTATTTTGAGTGAGCGGACGACAAGGACGTTTCTGGTGGACACCGGCAAGAAGATCCTGTCCTCTATCATCGTCAAAGCGCAGAAGGTAGGACGAGGTCTGCGGACGCGGAGGTGGCCCGACCGTACTTTTGTGATGCTAACATGCTGGGGCAATATGCTCCCATCTACATTGATGCATTTGTTTGGCTCCCAGAACCCAAAGAGATTTGAGGAAGTGTTCGAGGAGATGATTTCCTTCTTGGAGCACACAGAGCATTGGGAGAACACGGAAGTGGAGCTAGCCACCCGCGGGGTAAGAGTCTGTCATACCACTGTACATGTACAGTATACAATGACACAAATAGGCACCATTCATAATCGGTCCATTTGTTTCACGTCTTCGCCAGGTCAAGCACTTGAATTTCTATGACATCGTCCTGGACTTCATCCTCATGGACTCCTTCGAGGACCTGGAGAACCCGCCCGTCTCCATCCAGAACGTGGTCAACAACCGCTGGCTCAACAGCTCCTTCAAGGAGACGGTGAGGCGTCTGTTCTGCTAGGCCCCTGCATGTGTTAACAGCCCGTGGTGGATGCTATGTAGTGTACCCACTTGGCTAACTGTGTATTCATCAATGATTTGTGTTTGGTAGGCGGTGGCGTCGAGCTGTTGGTCAGTGCTGAAGCAGAAGAGACAGCACATGAAGGTAGACCCAAGTTTATTTAAGGGATGTTACCAGGCTAGCTTAGTACTGTAAAGCTTGATCTGAGCCACCCACTAGCTGTCTAGTTGTACAATTTGGTGTGTGTGTACATTAGTTTGACAAATATGCCATCCGCTGGTCATAGTAGCTGCAGTTTGACAGGTCTTTTTGGTCTGTCAGGTTTGTTTTAGCTTGGAAGTATGCGGTGTTGTCCCATTAAAAGCCCACTAAAACCAAAAGGTGTCACAATAGTCAACCAACTTCATTCTTAAGATTGATTACCTTCTTTGCACTCTCAAAGCTGCTTATTTTAGGAGAAGTAACTATGATTCTCATGTCATTTGGGAAATGAGGAAGCCTCCAATGGTTTATATAAAACACTGGCCCAAATCCAACCCTGTTCCTTCTTCTAGGTACCGGATGGATTCATCGCCCACTTCTATGCCGTGTGTGAGCAGATCAGCCCGGCTCTGGCCTGGGGCTTCCTGGGACCCAAGAGCTCCCTGCATGACTTCTGCTGTCTCTTCAAGGTAAAGATGGACGACGTCACATTTGAAGGTGTCGCACTCCCACTCGCTGTTGATCGCCGATCACATGATACTGTGTCAGTATACTATTGGCTCACAAGCCAAATGTTGAGACAAAATATTTATTCTGGACAAATTATTTCTCATTTAAATTGATTCACAAGGGGTGTTGTCACAGCAGGATTACATTTTTTTTTTTTTTACTGTTTTTACTTTTATATTGATTAACATTTGTTTTATTAACCTACTTTCCCGGTCTGCTCTTAATAATGTAGCAGACCTCCCTCATAGAGATCCATTCTAGAACAATACAATTGTTCTAGAAGTATGAAAGCGGCAGAGCTTTTCGCTTCAGCTCAGGCCCCACCTTTCTAGAAGCTCTGTGGGTGTTCTTTAAAAAGAAAACAATTACCAATGGAACCTTTTTAAGCTCCTCACAATCAGAACATTTTGTGAAACTGCACACTTCATTGTGGGGCTATGTAGCCAGTACGTTTGTATCACATGGATGTATACAAAAGTTGTATGAAGAGTAGTTCTGACAGATGGTCCTGGATAAAACTAGTGATTTTGTTAGATAAACGCAAGAAGTATGAAAGCTCCAGACATTGTGCTCCAGAGCAGGCCCCACCTTTCTAGATGCTCTGTGGGTATTTGTAATGTGTTTAAAAAAACCTTACTGACCTTTTAAGCTCCCCATATTCAGAACATTGCTGTGTTTTGTGAAACTACACACTTCCACTTCAAGTTGCCTTCACGAAGCACGGATGCTAACTCCGGCCATCGTTTTAAATTGGTTCCCCAGGACCAGGTGCTCTCCTTCCTCAAGGACATGTTTGACCTGGACAAGGTGCGCTACGGCACGGTGGAGAGCCTGGCCGAGGACATGCTGCACCTGCTCCACCGCCGCTCCGCCCTGCTGCTGTCCTACCTGGGCGCAGACTGCCCCCGCAACGCCCAGGCCCACCCAGTGGTGCCGCCTGAGTCCAGTGATGTCGTTGAGCTGTATTAAGCACCATGTCAAGAGAGAACAGCTGGATTTCAATAAGTGTATATGCATTTCCATGTCTTCAATGTCACCGGTTGATGTTGTACTCAAACACTACGATGTGAACTTAGTCAACTACTTTGAGCCTGTAGGTCATATTTAGATGCAGTCATGCACCAGCCTACGTGTTAATACAGCAACCGTGACCTTCCAGTGCCAATGCAAGTCAACTTTAGTGGGGGATTTTCAGGCCACATTTTATTTATTGGAAAGTAGGCCATTTTAGAACAGTCATGTTTTTTGTGGGGCCATCTAACCGGTATTTAAGTTTCGACAACGTGGATTTATACAAAAGTTGTATAAAGACTAGTTCTGACATTAATTTAAGATCTGATAGATTTTACTACACAATCCATAGATTAACTCAGTGTGCCACATGTACATTTTTAATCCAGTCTCGCAATAAGGCAAGCCAGATGGTCCTGGACCTAGAGCATTGATATACTTTGTGCAACTAGTGTATTTTGTTACAAAGCCTTATTTTTATCACGTGAGCCATGTCTGTCATTGAATGTCAATTGTTAGCTTCTTTAGTGATTTCGTGCACCTGTGATGTCCAAGATATTACCCAAATAGGGTATATATGTGCACAATAAACATTGAGCAATATACTGATGAACAGAACTTTTGAGAGAAGTGTTTAAATGTTTGTTGCTAGCCACCATTGCAATGCATGTGACAAGGGATTCCAAAAATTAAAGTTAAAAAAACTAAAACTACTATGCCAACTAAATGTAGTATAAGCAATGCACACAAGGCAATAAACCAATTCATTACAATTTTATTTAGTGGACATGGCAACAATGAAATCACGATCAACCCAATAATAAGTACACTCGATAATATACACAGTACATGAAACCTTGTGTTTACCTCTAAGGCATGCTCCCTCCCGATAGCCCACTGCTGTTTGTCCTCTACAACCCCATGACCTCCGTGTTGAAAAACTCACACCAGCCCAGATGAAAAGAGCATCTGATAGATAAGCAAGCAACTGCAAACAATGACCTGTCACTACAGATGGGTGCAATTTTAACAAAATTCTAATGTGAAAAAAATATATATCCCTCCCTCCCCAAACAACCCCAGAGTATAAATGCAAGTCAAGAAATGTATGACCAACCAAGTACATCCGATCCTAGACCTTGTCTAACGTTACGCATTAGTTCTCTTCAAAAAAGGTGTTACTTGGGGCAAGATAATAAGCCGGTATCCAACAACAAAATGTAAAGCCATATTAGACAAACTCAAAGAAATGTTTACACAATCCGAATTTAGAGTATGCATCGCAGAGAACACTGCTATTTTTTTTTTACAGCTGTATTTCATTGCATTGTGTTTTACCTTAATCACTGGAGCTCTGGGAACAGCCTACTGTTGAGCAGCAGTTAAGACGCAAAGGATTCCTCGCTTTGGGGGGGAAACTACCACGGGCCTGATTCTACGAGCTACGCTTGCGGCATCCTCCATCACTGTGAGCGAGAAGTGAAGCAGCAGCAGTTTAACAAAAAAACAACGGTAGATTTGACCGCACTTCGGGCAAGTTCACACCATCACACAATGAGAATCAACGATCGGGTAGAATGCAACGACTGATCACCTCGACTTGTCAACAGTCAAAAAGGCATGCTATACGTTTCTAGCCAAGTCAAAGAATGGGAATAGTCAAGGATTTACTCAATGCCACACTTCATTGCAGGAAAGGCCAATTTCAAAGACTTAATACGTACTACAATGACATGACGTTTTAGAGACCAATGGACAAATGGAACACTGTTCTAAAAATAAACATTGTAATGGCTGATCAACTAATGAACAGGTCATATCAACTCATTATCATGCAGTCGTTCAGAGTGAGAGCACATCAATATCTAGGTAGAGCAGTGGATATTCAATACTCGAACCGATCAGATGCATTTTAGGCATGTATGACAACAGGTAAGCATCTTTGTGTGCACGTATTTGCAGGTTAAGTCACAGGTCAAAGAAAAACACTGGTTTCCTTAGGTTTCGCTTACCTGTGTTACTGCAGCAGAACCTAAGATGCAAGGGTCTGGGGTGACACTGCAAAGATCAGATATTGCACTTTGCCATCAGTGAATGCAGTCAAAAAGTTTTGGATTTCAATTCATAAACAGCCCTGCAGTGCTCATCACAGCCAGTCTACTCGATTACTTCTCCTATCGGCAGTGCTCACGTGTGTGTTGGAGGGTTGGGGACATAGAAATGCAGAAGAAATCTATACATGCTAGGCTTTGTCGACTTTTCCGAACAATGACATTTGAGAACAAGTCAAATCATAAATCGCCTTCCAAAACAAAGCGCACTTGGCAGATCACGCGGTAACAGGGAAACAGTTCCTAGAAACCGATAAATGCTCTCCCTACAGCCATGTCAAGAAGTCAAAATTGCCTATTAAAGAGACGAGTGCAAGACAAACTACAATGCAAACCGTATAAATATGCGTTCCATCGTTTTTCAATGCATTTATGCAGACTTTGAAGGGAAATTTTAAGTACAAGCGATTGAATCAATTCTAAACGAATGACAATCCGCTCTCATATATACTTACCCCAAAAAAAATTACCGGAGAATTGCAATAATTGTTCAATACTACATTTGGCAATTTGGCAGACAGTGAAATAAGCTCTCAGTTAATGTACTTACAGTATAGGAGGGCTCAACTCAAGGATGGAGGACTGCTTAGCCAATCGACCCTACAAACCCATATTCTTATGATCAAACACTAACAGAATTGTCAAGAGCAAAACAATGACGTTTGCAATGGTTTTTGTATAAAATCTTTTAAAAGTCTGCACATACAGTTTATGGTGAGACAATTTAAAAAAGGGAAGAGCAAAAACGTTTCAATGCAATCATTAATATACGTTACAGCAACAATTTACCTTACTGTCCTGGAAAAAGAACAGAACAAAAATATATACTACGATGCAACATTTCTTGCGGCCTGTGACTTTGGGAAAAATATCTTATACATACTTGCTTACCGCTTTTCTAAACTCGCCTGTGAGGGAGGAAGTGTCTGATTGCAGAGCAGTGCATACTACCTCAACAAAGCAAACCAGGCAAGAGTAAAACAACAACACAACGCCAGAGTATTGCAGTTGATGCACAAGTCACACAAGAGTCAATGCAAAAGGTCTCCAAACGACAAAACATCTGCCAGAGTCTAACGAAACTGATCGCATGGAACATGTCTAACGAGCGGCATGGATGTAACAAGTCTACAAGACGGCCATGGAATCGGTTGCCAAAAGATAGAGGGGGGGGGAGAGAGAGAGAGAGATGCAGTGCAACTTTAAAAAAGTCAGCCATTTTAGAGAGCGAGATTCACAACAGTACAACTTAAGCCATTTTAGAGAACTAAAAAAATAACCAGGTCTGAAACTTGTTCCGAGCGTACCCGCCCCTCCCCCCCTCCCACAGTAGAACAAGAGCATGACATTAGACCCACCGCCCCCCACCCCTCCACTTAACACCCCAACTTACCAACACAGGAGGTTTCATTTCGTTTTATTGCAAAACACAACAAGTGAATAGCATTTAAAACTGAGATGATATACATGGCAATGACTACAGTTTAACATGAGTTCTAACCACATTTTTGCATGTAGATACAGGGGCTGGAATGACCATCACTAAAAACAAAGCATTTACAAGATAAGTAAAGAAAAAAAACAAAAAAAATAACAATAGGACGCTGTGTTCGCCGGGCGGCGGCAGCGGCCATCTATGTGAAACACCTTCAAAAACCAAGGAAAGCTAAGATCTTCACCAAGACGTCTGCATCCAAACATTTAACAAAGGATCTGTTTCGACAATGAGGCATTTACTTTATGTCCACGTCACATTACTGGCCCTGCGCAGAAGAAATACATAGAACAAAATACACAGGCATGTTAAGAGCAGAAACACTGGGGGCGGAGCTTCCCAAAATAAAAAATTAAAAAGCCTGTATGGGAAGGAAGTGGTTTGTCATTATAGGAGGGAGCCGTGCTGCGGCTCCAGGCGGGATGCCGTCTCAGACCTAAAGGGGGGGGGGTCATGGTTTATACAATATCTTCAGGACAACAGGATTAGGGGAGGTGGGTGGGGGGTTGTTAGACATTCGCATACCACACTTACAACAGCAGAGAAGAGGAACGGGAGGTGGGGTTACGGGTTACTAAACGAGGTGTACCTGAGGGGCTTGCGGAGCTCCGCCCATGGCCTGCGGACTGGCTGTGCCGTAGTAGGCGGCCTGCTGGCGGTAGTACTCGGCCCAGGCGGCGCTGTAGTCCGGCTGCCCGCCGGGCTGGGCGGCCGCCGCCGCTGCTGCCGCCGCAGCCGTGGCCTGAGGAGCGGCTTGACCTGCCACGGCAGAAATTACACACAATTAACACCAAACTCACCACGAGCCTTGTTTGGCACAGTATAATGCAAGTGGAGTGAAGATGTGAGACGGGGAACGACCCCGCCGCTGGTGCTGCGAGCGGCGGGACAGAAACCCTCTGCCTTGCTGTGGGCCGGCTGCGGGAGCAGAACCTCTACCAGAGAGAGGGCTGCTAGAGAGCGCAGCCGACCATAACATTGTTTAGGGTGTAGGTACGGTCACATAATAAATCGTGGTAAAATTCCAGCCATTAGTAGGACAGTGTCAAATTTGAATTAGCATAAAACTGTCAGGGTTTGACCGTGGTTGATTACCGCGCCAAAACTGATGTAATTGCTGCCCAGTGTCAACCAAAGGAAGCAACAGTCTTCCGGGCGCAGGCAACGTGGGTTTGTTTATAATGTCAGACAACATGTTTGGGTATTGAACTACTAGTGCGCTCAGTAAAAGTTAATCATTAGAACACTACGGCCGTCATAGCGTGTGCCACCCAACAACATGAGGGCAACAGAGTAACTTAATCGAACGACTGCAAATTTATCAGTGGCTGGCAGTGAGATATCAGTGGCTGTTCAGCCTCTACTGTAGCTTTAGAGAAAACGTTATGGGAGAGAAGCCAGGTGCCGCCATGACAGTGGAGGAATGTAGCACACCATTGTGAGCTACAAGCGGCGGAGACTGCACTGAGCAACAAGGAACAGGTCCCACCTTGCTTTTTATAATAATCCTCCCATGCTTTCGTGTAGTCCTGGGGCTGCTGGCTCTGTTGGCCTGCGCAAAGGAAAAAAACAACAGTTTACATGAATGCACAAGTCAAATCTCAATAATAAAAACTCAGGACCACAGCAAAGTACCCTCAACTACAAGAGTCAGTCAAAATAGGTTAGGTTTGCATTCCAACAGTACATTGGGATCCGATTAATGGGGAAACAAGGTGACCGCGTGGCAAGCCGTTACCATGGGAATACAGCAACAACAAACAGCATTCATGGAAAATGAAGGTACGCTCAAATGGCCTTGACTTGAGTAGACAATACACTAAAAATCTAATGACGGTGGGGGGGGGGGAAATACAGTCTTCAAATGGCAGCGCTGAAATCAAAACAACACTGTCACAGTCTAAACAGCGGCGGGTTAGCAGATGCACCCAGCGGACCACTGCACTTCCGCGCAGTCTCTGCTTCTGTCGTGATTAAGCAACAGAGTCCAAAATAAGTACGGCCCGTCTAAAATAAAATATACACCACCCAGTAGCTGTTTAGACTGCCTCTGCAGTAGGACGTGTACACTGAAGCTACAGCCATATACCAGTTTTCTTGTAATATTCCTCCCAGGCCTTGGTGTAATCTGCCTGTCCACTCTGACCTGGAGCCTGCGGGCCACCTGTTAAAAACGGTAGAATGTGATTGGTCACCATTCCCTTGGAGATTAAAAAAATAAATAAATAAAAGGAATTAAAAAAAATTAGTATGTCCTCCACTTGCTTGGGTCAGGCTCTCAGACCTAGAGTGAGGGGGAGACTACCCTGGGGGGGGGGGGGCAATGGAGAGTGAAGTGATCAGCCAAATGATAAAAACAACAAAACCAGGAGGTGCTCTGCTAAGGGAGGAAGAAATTTAGACAGGTTACCAATTGAACACTGGTCAAAAGAAATGGAGGCAAGACCAGCAGGCGTGGAGGCAGCTAAAGCAGGGGCCACTACACTGCACTACTCTGTCCATATAGCATATATATGCCCACCTCGCCCTACAGAGAGCGGAGGCGACACGTCACCCCGGTCTGGTGTGGTGAAGTAAGGGGGGGGTGAGGTTACCTTGGCCATTGGACTGCGTGGTGCCGGGGGCCCCGCTGGTGGGGGTCATGGGCGCCTGGGGCTGCTGGCCATACTGGGAGTAGTAGGCGGCCCACGCAGCGGCGTTGGCGTCAGCAGCAGCTTTGTCTGGACATGTATCGTGACCAAGAGTAGAACATAAGAATCGGCCCATCAAAAAAATCTACCATCTACACACTGTATAAAAAACAGTTTGACACGCTCACTTTCAGAAGGTGGGCAGTCAAGTTCTCCATCTTTGCCAATTTGCATACAGAGATTTGTGGTGTGGCAGACCATGTAAAAGACGATCCAATTTCCACCCACGCTACATCAATATATAAAAACCCTGAATTTATTTGTACAATTGTAACTCTTGTCCTTCTGGGTGTATATATATATAGAGATTTTTAGATTCTACAGCAAAAGCAGGGACTCACTGGGGTCAGGCTGGCCCTGTTGCCAGTGTGGGAAGCCGTTGCCCCATCCCTGAGGCTGGTAAGGAGCAGGCGGACCACTGGGAGGAGAGAGAGATAAGCAATCAGTGGCAACGCCTCATCAACACCTCCCCTAGTGGGGAAACCAAACAAATGCAGCAAAGGGAGTCACGCGAACAATGTACTCACTGTGGCCCGGGGGGGCCCTGGTTGTAGGGTCCAGGGTTGTAGGGCCCCATGGGAGCACCAGGGGGGCCGGGTGGTCCGGGGGGCCCATGAGGACCGGGACCTCCGTGAGGACCAGGTGGACCATGTGGTCCTCCCATTGGAGTGACTGGACCCTAAAACACAAAGACAAGCCGTATTATTATTTGCAGATACTCCCAACTCATAAGGCATCCCCTTACTCAGTGAGGAAACGTCAGTTCCGCAAAGAACATCGCCAGGTCATAACTCTCCATAACCTAGCATCTACTGGAAAGCGATCCAATGTCTCACCCCGATCTTCTCCTCGACCAGCTGCCTGGCATAGTCTATCTGCTGGGGGGAGCCGCGCACGGTGAACATCTTGATGTTGGGGTCTGCGTTGGGTGGAGGGTTCCTCTGGAGCTCGATCCGGGCCCCGGACTGCTGGCTGATGCCCTTGATCGTCTCGCCCCCTGGAACACACACACGACACAATTTTAACACACAGAACAACAAGAGAAGCAGCAGTCTCCATTTGACAGTTCAACAAACAAACAAAGCGCCTGGCAGCAGCGAGACCCTCACCCTTGCCGATGATGAGGCCTGTCTTCATTGTGGGCACGGTGAACGTGAACTCCTGCAGCCCACCCGGAGGGCCCATGTTCCAGTTGCCCTGGCCACGACCCCGGCCTCTGCCGCCCCCGCCGCCGTGCCCCGGGGGGCCGCCGGCCTGCACGCTCCGGAGGAGGTCCGAGATGATGTCGGCGGCATGCTGGGCCTGGTCGGGCGGGCCCATGATCTGGGCTATCCTCTCCGGCGTGCTGCCGTCGTCCTGCTTGAACTGGATGCGGACACCCGTGTCGCTCTGGATCTTCTTGATCATCTCGCCATTTCTGCCAATCACGATTCCTACTGCGAACCTGGGCACCGGGACCTGAAGGCGTGCACACAACAAATCCACCATGGTCAGGGAAAATACTAGTCTGCTCGTGCCCAATGTAAATAGATGGCAATAGGTCGATTTTACTTACTTCAATGTTACTTACATCTAAGCTGTCTCCACCCAACCTAGAGCCATACTCGCCCCTCTGCTCTCTGAAACCCTGGTCCCTGATGAGCTCCATCACCAGCTCTTTGGCTTGCTGAAAGAAAAATGAAAGACTTCGTACGTGTGGCCTCTTGCATTGCATCAGAGGGAAACTTGCCAACAAGTTGCATCCAATAGACACCAACCTGAACTTTGAAAAGTTCCCCAGAAATCCGGAGAGGTTTGTCTGCGCCTGTGTTTTGAGGTCCCTCCTGGATCATGACCATCTTCACTCCAGCCCGTTCCTGGTTTGTGGAGAAAAATAAAAAAGCATAGATAAGACAAAAGCGGCAATAAATCAAGGTAAAGTGTTTTCAAACAAACCCGTTGCTTGCGGTTCAAGACCCATGAAAACAAACCTGAAGGCTTTTGATGGTCTCCCCTCCCTTGCCGATGACTAGGCCGGCTTTAGACGCGGGGACCATGATCTCCTGGACGGACATGCCGGGGCCGTCATTGTGGTGGAACGCCGGTGTGGGCCGACCCTTGTCCACAATTTCCGAGAGGAGCCTCTTAGCGGTCCTGTTAGGAGTTGGGAAAAGACATTAGCTTCCCCTACCAACCCACTGTGGAGGAAATCCCCAACTTGAAAGCCTGTCAGGGAGACCACTTACTGGATGGAGTCTGGTGATCCCGTCAACGTCACCGATCTGTCGGGCATGCCTCCGCTGTCTACACCACACAAAAGGAGGGTTGGTGACATACGAGTTCATACCCAACACTGGTATGAACCAAAACATGTGACTAGCGTTGAAGTCGACTTACCTGGGGCAATCTGTATTTTACATCCGGATTCCTGCTGCATGCGGGATATCTGCTCGCCGCCTCTACCGATAACTGAAGGGGTTTGGGGGAGGGGGGTGTTACACAACAATCCAACAAAAAAATGCTACCGCTATCTTAAAGGCTATACAAATAATTACAAAGACTAGAAATGAGTTTCACTCACTGAATCCCACCATGCCATCGGGAACCTTGAAGTCTTCCGATGCCGACCTATGCAACAAAAACAACCATGATTAGGGATGGTGAGACATTAGGCATGCAACATGAATACGAATGAAATAAGTAGACTATAAAGTCCAGATTTAAAAACGTCCCCCTATAGTTACCTTGGGGGACCGCCCATGCCGCCCATACCGCCCATACCACCCGAGAAGGCTGCAAAACAAATTAGCACCAGGTCAGAAATCTTGTCGTCCATGCTAGGTCAACATAGTTTGGATACACACTACAAAAAGACACTTACGGTCACTAGTTGCCACTTTCTTTGTCTCTGGTTGGTCTGTGAACATGGGAGAAACAGTTGGGAGTGAGTACATGCACATCTCCCTCATAATACCACTACTTACATATTTGGCCTCGTACAGGAACAGATGGGCATTTCTGAAAATAGTTTTTCGGCATTGCCTAAAGTGAATAGGGTTAGACGTCACAGGGTGTACTTCGTAAAAAACAGAGCGGTTTCTATTCATTGCAAGTGTGCATTCAAATAACACTTCAAATAGAAACTACAGACTGCCTGTACAAAAGGGTTTTAATAGATAACAATTTCCGATCAAGATCTAAATACACAAATCATGTATTCCTCGGTTATGCCTGCGGTATAAATAAAGACACTGCTAGCGACTCATTCTGCAAGTCCCAAACACACACTGTTGTCTTTGCTCCTACTTCACACAGATCGCTGCAGGCAGGGGAGAGCCCCGAAACTAACACTCGATACAATAGAGAAGCACACGTTTAGCCGTTTCGTACACACACACCGCCAATAGCCAAAAGGCGTCTCGTCGTAACGCATGGTAGCATACGAGTACAAAGTTACACAAAAACATGTTGATTTCGAAATACACTACCTTTCTCATAATTCATACAGGCAAGCATTGAAAGTGGGGGAGGACTATCAACGTATCAGTTTAGGCCACTGACCTATATTGAGGTCAGGCATGGGAAAATACCCACCAGCATCTTCCAGGGGCCTTTTCTGGCCTCCGTAGCCAAACTCGTTTGTCGTAGGTGCGGGGACGCCATCGACTCCGATCTTGGCTGCGATCTATTAGAATAATAATAAAAAAAAAAGATTAAAAATGAAAAGCGATCACAAAATAAGAAAAAAAAAACATACTTTCACAACTCGACTGATCACGAATATTGGCAGTAGAACGACGACGATGCGGGCGGCCTGCTTGTGCTTTTTTTTTTTTTTTTTC